>JAQZBX010006006.1:0-54548 GCA_029593785.1 Cabassous unicinctus
AAAGCCTTGAGAATCTAGCCTTGTTCTCCCACTAACTAAAATAAAAATCGATCTACCTAGATGGTTTAAGATCTAGGTCATAGGATATGCTATTTTTTAAAAACTTTTTATTGTAGTACCCTGTATTGAGCAAAAATTTCCCATTTTAAACACATTCAAGTGTAGTATCCAGTAGTATTAATGATATTCACAATATTGTATTACCAAATGCTATTTCTTTTTATTAAAGAAGTTGTATATTTATAGGAAAAAATGCAGAAAATACAGCATTCCCAAATACCCACGCACACACACAGTTTTCCCTCTTATCAACACTTTGCATTAGCGCAGTGTCTTTGTTATAATTGATGAAAGAATATTGTTATATTTGTACTACTAACTATAACCATAGTTTACATTAGGGTTCCCTGTTTGTGTCTTATGGTTATTTTCTTTTCATTTTTATTCTAGTAACATACATACAACCTCAAGTTTCCCCTTTTAACCACATTCAAATGTATATTTCACTGGTGATGATTACACTCACAATGTTGTGCTACCATCAACAACATCTATTACCAAAAAACTTTTCCATTACCTTGAGCGGAAATTCTGTACCAATTAAGCATTAACTCCTACCCCACTGCAGCCCTGTGTTCTAGTTTCTAGTTTCTGACCCTATGAATTTGCTTATTCTAATTATTTCATATCAGTAAGATCATACAGTATTTGTCCTTTTATGCCTGGCTTATTTCACTAAACATGGTATGTTCAAGGTTCATCCATGTCACATGTATCAGAACTTCATTCTTTTTAGAGCTGAATAATATTCAATTGTATACCACATTTTGTTTATCCACTCATCTGTTGATAGACAATTGGTTTGCTCCCATCTTTTTGCAATTGTGAATAATGCTGCTCTGAATAACAGTGTTCAAATATCTTTTTGAGTCTCTGCTTTCAATCCTTTGTAGTATATACCTAGAAGTGGAATTTATGGGTCATATAGTAATTCTATATGTAACCTTTCTAAGGAACCATGTTCCGCAATGGCTGCACCATTTTACATTCCCACTAATATGAATGAGTGTTCCTATTTCTCCACATCCTCTCCAAAATTTGTCATTTTCCATTTTTAAAATAGTAACCATTCCAGTAGGTGTGAAATGCTATCTCACTGTGGTTTTGATTTGCATTTCCCTAATGGCTAATAATATTGAGCATCTTTTCATGCATTTATTGGCCATTTGTACATCTTCTTTGGGGAAATGTCTATTCAAGTCTTTGCCCCTTTTAATATGGGTTGTTTGTTTTTATTATAAATGCTGGATAATAAACCTTATCAGATATATGGCTTCCAAATATTTTTTCCCATTCTATAGGTTGTCTTTTTACTTTCATGATGAAGTCCTTTGATGCACAAAAGTTTTTAATTTGATGAGTTCCCATTTATCAATTGTTTTCTTTTGTTGTTTGTGCTTTGAGTGCAAAGTCTAAGAAACCACTGCCTAACACAAGAACCTGAAGATGCTACCCTATGTTTTCTTCTAGGAATTTTATAGTCCCAGTTCTTATGTTTAGGTCTTGATCCATTTTGAGTTAATTTTTATATATGGTATGAGGTAAGGGCCCACCTTCATTCTTTTGCATATGGATATACAGTTTTTCCAGCACCATTTGTTGAAAAGACTATTCTTTTCCCCATTGAGTGGACTTGGCACCTTGCCAAATCAATTGACCATAGTCGTGCAGGTTTATTTTTGAATGTTCAGTTAGATTTCATTGGTCTACATGCCTGTCCTTGTGCCAGGACCATGCTGTTTTGATTACTGTAGCTTTAGAATAAGTTTGAAAATCAGGAAGTGTGAATCCTCCAACATCATTCTTCTTTATCAAGATGATTTTGGCTATTCAGGGCCCCTTATCTTCCAAATAAGTTTGATAATTGGTTTTTCCATTTCTGCAAAGTAGGCTGTTAGAATTTTGATTGGGTTGCATTGAATCTATAAATCAATTTGTATAGAATTTACATCTTAATGATATTTAGCCTTTCAATCCATGAAAACGGAATGTCCTTCCATTTATTTAGGGCTTCTTTGTTTTATTCTAGCAGTGTATTATAGTCTTAAGTCCTTTATTTATATCATTGGTTAGATTTATTCTTAGATATTGATTCTTTTAGATGCTATTTTAAATGGATTTTTTTTCTTGATTTCCTCTTCAAATTGTTCACTACAAGTGTATAGAAACACTACTGATTTTGGAGTGTTGATCTCGTACCCCGACACTTTGCTGAATTTGTGTATTAGCTCTAGTAGCTTTTTGTGGATTTTTCAGGATTTTCTATATATAGGGTCATGTAATCTGCAAATAGGGAAAGCCTTACTTCTTCCTTTTCAATTTGGATTCCTTCATTTCTTTTTCTTGCCTCATTCCAGTACAACGTCACCACCTGTACAATGGTGACAGTGAGCAATCTGGTCTTATTTCTGATCTTAGGAAAAAACTGTTCCGTCTTTCGCCATTGAGTAAAATGTTAGCTGTGGGCTTTTCTACTGATGCCCACTATTATGTTAAGTAGGTTTTCTTCTACTCCTAGGTTTCTGAGGGTTTCTTTCAAGTGTGGGTGCTGGATTCAGGCAAATGCCTTTTCTGTGTCAATTGAGATCATCACATGTATTTTTTCCCTTCATTATACTAATGTAGTATATTACATTAATTGATTTTCTTATGTTGAACCACCTTTGCATAGCTGGAATAAATCCATGGCGTATACGTTTTTTTTTTAACAAATCAATTTTATTGATACATATTAATGAAGTATACAATTTATCCAAAGTGTACAATCAATTATATTTGGTATAATCACATAGTTGTGCGTTCATCACTTCAATCATTATTAAAACATTTTCATTATTTCAATAATAATAATAAACAAAAAACAGACAAACAAGAAAATTCCTCTCCTCTGATTCTCTATTTCCCCTATACATAGCTGCTATTTCTTGCACAACTATTTATTTGTTTATTAAGCAGTTTTATTGAGATACATTCACATACCATATGATCTATCCAAAGTGTATAATCAATGGCTTTTTTTTCAGCTGTTAAAAAGTCCTTTATTGTAAATAAATAGAAAAATAGATTGAAAGAAATTACAAAAATTACAAGGCCAGGTTAGATTAATATAATCAATTATAAAAAATAGACAGCATAGCAACAAACATTTGTAAATATAAATAGTAATTCAAATATAATAGAAATTAATTATAACCTAATTCTAATTTTTATATTACAGCTCTAACTATTGGACATAATAACCTCTAAGAATGAAATATATTATTGGTTTAGTTATTTAATTTCCATTTAGGCCATAATTCTTTCTAGATAATCAAATTCCTATTTGGGAATTCTTCACGTCTTATTGGAATGAATTATAGCAGATAACAATTTGTCAACTCATAATTTTATGAGGCAGAAAAACTCAAAATCTTGTTCAACAGAATCATGCAAAATCATTATTGATCCAGATAGATTATTTTAATAAAAAAGTATGAATAAGAAAGTGTTAAAGAGAAATGAAGTATCCAAAAACATATCTGTTCTCCAGCCCTCCTCAATTAAAAGCAAGTGTTTATTCTGTGTGAAAAAAAATTACAGAATACTGATCACTGTAACAATTTGCCCTGAGTAATTATTGTTCAAATACTATAATGTTGTTTTATATTTATCTGGCCTATTCCAGCTCTTTTTTGGTTACTACTTGCATGGAATACCTTTTTCCAACCTTTCACTTTTAACCTGGTTGTGTCCTTCAATTCCCTGACACTCTGTTCCATTTTTTCCATTCTCTTCTCTTTCTGTTCTCCTGTCTTTTCCAGTTCAGATGTTCTGTCTTCAAAATCACTAATTCTGTCTTTAGGCAGTTCAAATCTGCTCTTATGTGCCTCTAATCTATTTTTAATCTCATCCATCATGTCCTTCATTCCCATAAGGTCTGTAACTTTTCTTTGCAGGCTTTCAAATTGTTCTTTATGCTCTCTCAGTGTCTTCTTAATATCCTCTATTTCTTTAGTAATATTTTCTTTAAATTCTTTGAAGTGATTTAGGAGAGCTGAGTGATTATCACTGATTAATTGTATTAAATCCTGTATCTCTTAATATATTTGGTTTGTTCTTTTAGCTGGGCCATCTCTTCCTACTTCCTAGTATGCTTGTAATTTTTTGCTGATGTCTAGGCATCTGAATATGTTGGTGAATTTACTCTGATGGCTAATTTTTCTCTCTTGCTTATTATTTTATTCTAACAGCTCTTCTTTGATATTTGGTTTAACTTATTCTCCGCCTTTAAAATTGCCCAGCTTAAATTTTCAAAATCAGGTCAGAGACTCACTAGTGGGGTGCAGCTTTTCTCTCAGAGGTTGGATGCAGAGAGCACAGAAAGTTTTTGTCCATGCAATTTCTAGACTGGCCAGCAGATGGCACTAGTCAGCACACTGTATCATGGAGGTGTTTCAGTCTCGGCTTTCCTGTGTTCCTGTGTTGAATCTCCAGACCATAGATTGAAAGCAGGCTCTGTCTGCAGTGATTCAGGTGTTTTATCCCAGCTTAATAAATTGGGAATGGGGGAGGGGAGCCCTTTCTGGCAGCCACAGGGACTTGGTAACTCACGTTTGTGGTTTCAGCGTCTTTGTCTTTCTGTCCCTCACCCTCCTGGGAGTTGTGTAGCACTGTTCTGGTCTGCTGACCCCCAAAGCAGTTCCCTTGGACAGCTTTTGGCTCTTTCTCTGTTGTTTTTGTGAGAGTATTCAGCTCTGTTAATCTGTTGCCATCTTTCCACAATTGTGTAAGTCTTTTAAAATACTTTTCAATTTGATTTGCTAGTACTTTGTTGATGATTTTTATGTCTATATTCAAAAGGGATATTGTCTGGGATTTTCTTGTGGCATCTTTATCTGGCTTTGGTATGAAGGTGATGTTGGCCTCATAGAATGACTTAGTAAGTGTTTCCTTCTCTTCAACTTTTTGGAAGAGTTTGAGCAGGACTGGTGTTAATTCTTCTAATTTTGTTTGTTAAAATTCTCCAGTGATGTTATCTGGGCTTGGGCTTTTCTTTGTTGGGAGGTTTTTTATTACTAATCCAATCTCTTTACTAGTTATTTGTTTGTTAAGATCTTCTATTTCTTCTTCTTGGGTCAGGGTGGGTAGTTTGTCATGCTATATCTTCATGTTGAAATGACCTCTTTATCAATATATAATGATTGTCTTTATCCCTCATAACAGTTTTTAACTTAAATTCTATTTTATCTTTTGTTAGTATAGCAACCCCAGCTCTCTCTTGGTTAACACTTGCATGGCTTTTTTTTTTTTTTCCATCCTTTTACTTTCAACCTTGTCTTTGAATTTAAGGTGAGCCTCTTGTTAACAGCAAATATTAGGACCATGCTTTTTTATCCATTCTGTCAATATCTGTCTTTTGACTGGAGAGTTTCATCCATTTAAATTTTTTTTTCCTTTCTTTACAAAAACATTTTTTTAACTTTATTTTGTACATTTAATAATTGAAAATATAAACAATTAAAAACTAAAAAGTAAACACAGATGAATAAATATATACATTTCTCAATTAAATGTAATGGATACATATAATTTTTTTTTAATCAAACAATATATTACACAATGTATTTGGTTCATAGTAACGGCATTCACACAGTGTTTGTCTTTTTGTGACTGGCTTGCTTCACTCAACATAATGTCCTCCATGTTCATCCATGTTGCCATATGCTTTATGACTGCATTTCTTCTTACAGCTGCATAATATTCTATCGTGTGAATAGACCACAGTTTGTTTATCCATAACCTCCATTTAAATTTAAAGTAACTATTTTAATGTAGGTGTTTCTTCTTCCATATTGCTATTAGGTTTTTGTGAGTCTTAAATCTTCTTTGTCTCTCAGTTCTTCCATTGCTGCCTACTTCCATGTTTATTTGTGTGGTTTTTGTACTGTAACAATTTTTGTCCCTTCTCATTTTTTTCTGTGTATATATTTCATATATTTTCTTTTTTGATATCATGGAGCTTAAATTTAACATCCTAAATCTATATCAATCACATTTGATCTGATACTGACTTAACTCCAAAAAAATGCACATAATACTGTTCCTATACCCCTTAGTCCTCCACCTTTTGGTTGAACTTGTTAAAAAGTATATTGTTATGCATTGCATGTCCAAAACCATACATTTATCATGGCATTTTATGCATTTGCATTTTAGAATTTATAAGGAGTAAAAAGTGGAGCTACAACCAACAAATATAATAAAATAGTCCTGGCATTTACAATTATCCATATGGTTACCATTACTGGAAGTCTTTATTTCTTTATGCCACTTCATTGCACTGTCTAGTGTCCTTTCTTTACATTATAAAGAATTCCCCTTAGCATGGCTTGTAGGGCAGACCCTGTGATGAACTCCTTCAGCTTTTGTTTCCCTGGAAGTGTCTTAATCTCTTCCTCATTTTTGAAAAACAGTCTTACCAGATATAAAATTCTTGGTTGACAATTGTTTTGTTTCAGCACTTTAAATATTTTGTCCCATTGCCTTCTTGTCTCCATGGTTTCTGATGAAAATTCAACATGTAATCTTAATGAGTCTCCCTTGTACATAACATGTTGCTTTTTTATCACAGCTTTCAGAACCCTCTCCTTGTCCTTGCATTTAACAATTTGACTATCACATTACCTAGGCATGGTTCTCTTTGAGTTTATCCTATTTGAGATTCCTTGGACTTCTTGAATGTGCATATTCATATTTTTTTGTTAAATGTAGGAAGTTTTCTGCCTCTACTTCTTTGAATATTCCTTCAGCCCCTTTCTTCTCCTTCTGGGACTCCCATAATGGGTATATTAGTATGCTTGGTGGTATCCTACAGGTCTCTTAGGCTCAGTTCACTTTTTAAATTCTTTTTTTTCTTTCTTCTCCTCAGCCTGAACCACTTCAGTTTTCTTGGCTTCAAGATCATGGATTCTTTCTTCTGCAAGCTCCAATCTTCTGTTAAAACCTTCTAGGGAATTTTTCATTTCAGTTATTGTGGTCTTCAACTCCAGTATTTCCGTTTGGTTCTTTTTAATTTCCTATCTTTTTATTGAGGTTTCCATATTGTTCATTGCTTGTTTTCCTGACATCCTTTAGTTCTTTCTCTGTGTTTTCTTTTATGTCTTTGAACATATTGAGGATCTTTTTTTTTAAGTTTTTGTCTGGAATATCCAAAGTCTGGTCTTCTTTATTGATGGCTTCTGGATTTTTATCTTGTCCCTTTGGATGGGCCACAATTTCCTGATTCT
Source organism: Cabassous unicinctus (assembly GCA_029593785.1). NCBI lineage: Eukaryota > Metazoa > Chordata > Mammalia > Cingulata > Chlamyphoridae > Cabassous > Cabassous unicinctus. Next base: position 7,326 of record JAQZBX010006006.1, read on the forward strand.
TTGTCTTGTAACCTTTGTAGCACACTGTGCATTTTAATATTTTAAAGGGTTTTCTCTGGGATTTAATCCTTGAGCTGTCTGTTCCTTATGTTTGTGTCCAGCTAGTGATATGACAACAACTTCCTTGAATGCCAGGAGCTAACGAAACCAATCAAACAATGTAAAAGACATAGTCTTTGAAAATTAACCCTCTGTGCATACTGAAAATTAACCTTGCATTGGCTAATGCTCTCCTTCAGAGTTTAGCCCTTCTTATCAAAATGATCAGCCTGAGTCAAATGTGAAGTGCAGGATCCTCTTCATCTTTTCTGAGTCTGTGTCTTTTCCTGGGCTTCTGTTTGCTCACAGCCTTAGGAATCCCTCTTTTACAGTAATTCAAATGCCCCCTCTACTCCCTGCAAAATATTCTCCCTTTCCCAGATGTTTTATTGTATGACTTAGAGCAGATAATTCTTTGTCCCAGGACCTCTGACTTAATTGTTTCTTACATTGCTTTAGCTCTCCATAGCTGCTTCTGCTTGCAAAGCAAGTTCTGGAAAGGCAAGCTAGAGAAGAATTTCCTAGTTCAATCTTTCAGATTGCCACCTGATAGGTTGACACTGATGTGCAGGCATCACAGTATGCACAAAGGGTTATTCTGCTTTTGTTGGGACAGAACCAGGGACCCACTATGGGTGCACAGGCTGGCTCTACATTATGCTGGGGAAGGGGTGAGGGAAGGGTCTCAGCAAGGTTGACATGAATTTCTCCTACTGTTTTAAAAGCTGCAGTTTCTTTTTTGGGCACTCACCTAGTTACTGCAACCTTTTAACTGTTTTCTGGAGTTTTGAGGAAGATGACTCTTGTAGTTTTTGCTAGCTGTTCAAAGATTCTGTGGGGAATGGCACCCTGGAGAATCTTACACACTATCTTGGTCAACTGGAAACCCTCACATTTCTATTTTAAATATAAATTTGTACATGGGAGAATCTTCTTTGTCATGTAAATGAAAGCTTAAGAACTCAAAATGGTTATTTAAGCACCTGGATAAAGATCAGCAGCCCTGGTCTTAACCTCACTTTCAGGATGTGGAGGTACTCTAAACTTGTACCTCAAAGCAAGCTAACCCCTGCACCCCTCCTCAAGCACTCCCTTAGGAGCCCAATATGCAGTAAGCATTTGGAGACCATTGCCATTGGCAAGGGAGTAGCAAGGTATGAAATAGGTTCTTCATTAATACCCAAGATCTATCTTTTCCAGGGGAATTTGCTGGAGGAATTCCCTTTTCATATCATAAATAGAGAGGATAGGTCTCCATATGAACCCTCCCACATCTCAGCATAGTTTAGTACAACAGAATGAATGGATGAATAACTGACTAGGTGTTAAGGCTAATTTTAGGGGGGTTGGGGTATTTTTTAATTAGGACCTTCAATTCATTTTTTTCCTGTAGATGTAAAGCAACATATTTTGCACCATTTAAGAGGAAAGAAAATTAGTCAGTGTGAGCTGCCAACAGCTGGCTGATGATCTTGAGCTCTGGGTATGTTGGAACTGGTCCAGATTTTGTATAAGCAGTTCATTTTGGGTTAGTCCAAAAGAAAGAAGTTGGCTCAAATCCTGTTCCACAAATTCAGGAACAAGGAGTTGAGATTTCCTTCAGAAATTGCTGGGCTCTGCAGACCCATTTGCCAAGTACTATTTGATGTCCATTTGATTCTCTACCTAATGCAAGAAGAATTGTTAACTGTCTAGGATTTTCCTCTGACAAGCCAATGATTCAGTGCAGCAGTTAAACCATGGGAAAGTTAATCCCCCTTCATCTCTATATTCCTTTGTATAATGATCTATTATTTCTACAGATTCCAGATATATTTTTAAGCTTCTCTCTTTTCTCTCTCATGAATCCTTCTATTTAACCTCACTTTGAGTTTAGTTTATTAAACTGAGACTATGTTTATGAGCATAATAAGGAACTTAATATTTATTGAAGAATGAAGTCTTATTTTTCTAATCTGTGTCTAAATTTCAGTGTTTTAACTTTTTTCAAAATGGTAATAGCCATTTTTATTTTTAAAGTAATAGTAATCAATGTAAAATATTAGACCACGCACAAAGGTATAAAGAAAAAAGTAAATTACTCCCAAATCCTAACACTTGAGGAAACTAACCATCATTAACATTTTAATGTATATGCCTTCGGCCTTTTTCATTTCCTTTTATCTTTTTTGAAACAAAAATGGACACATATGCAAATTATTTAGTAACCTGATATCTTCTACGTATATTTTGGATATCTTTCCATAGAGTTAAAATAGATTGACATCACTGTTTTTAAGAGGTGTATAGTATTGCAATGTTTAAATGTACTTTAACTTACATTAATAGACATTTTGCTAATATACTGCAATGAACTCCCTTGTACATACATCCTTGCCCACCTGTCCAATTATTTCCTTATGATAAATTCTTATGAATGGACTTTGCTAGATCAAGTCTTGTACATTTTTTCAAGACTTTTGCTAATTATTGCCAAATGAGCCACCCCAAAAAAGTTTTACTCATTTTCAATCTCACTAACTTTTTAAGAGTGCTTTTTCCCTCATATTCTTACAAATACTTATTATAAACCATTTTTTAAATTTTTTCCCATTTGAAAGGTAATAATTGGTACCTCCATGTAGTTTTTTTTGTTCTTGATTACTAGTAAACTTGAACATGTTTTCATATACTTATAGCTACTTGTATTTTTTCTTTTTTGTGTTGCCTTTTCTTTCTTTGGCCCATTTTTTTTTCTATTGGAGTATTCATCTTTTCCTTTCTAATTTTTAGAAACTCATTACACACAAATATAAAATTTTTTAAAACTGTTTCAGGGAATTTTATTGCCCCATGAGATCTTAATAGGTGTACTGAACAGGTTTTTTAAAAAAAGAGTTGCATGGTCAGACTTAACATATCATTTCCTACTCTTAATTGAACATCAAGACACTTTTTTCACAGAATACCCACCAGCATTGTTCAGGACACTAGTGTTCTGGGTGATAATGTTTGAGAAATTGTTCTGTTAAGGATATTAACACTTTACCTGTTGCACATGTAGCATGATTCTCCCCCTTGTCATGTGTCTTTTACTCATCGTAAGTTTCTCCTATATAGCTTTAATTCATATATTCAAATATCACAGTTTTTTCCTTAAAAATTTAGTAATTTAAAGGTAAGAACTTTGAAATCCTGTTTCTTTTATTTGAATGCTGACACCACCTCTTATTGGGACCTTGGGAGAATTACTTAACTTCACTGTGTCTCAATTTTTTCATCTAGAAAATGAGGGACATAATAGTATATTCTTCTTTAATTGGTGTGAAGATTAATGTAAAGCACTAGAATTGTGCCTAACAGAGAGTGTCAGATTATAATTATGATGATGAAGAGGATGGGTTCCTTTTGTTTTTCCCCATACCTATGTTGTAAAAAAAAATCACCCATATTTTCTTCTAATGTCTTCATGGATATTAATTTTGGCTAGCTATGGGCTAAGAAGTTACTTTTTCCCTAATGGTTAACCAGATTTTTCCAACACCATTGACTAATGCTCCCTTTATCATATGCTATTACTTTCTGTTTCTGGATTTTTCTCTTCAGCCTGTTCTGGTGCCAAGTCCCCTTCTTTCTTAATCCTTTTCAGAAAGTCCACAGCTATATTTGCCTGAGTAAAGAGAACATAGTGGATACCCCCTTGGAATTGACCCAAGAGACACTTGGTAGAGTTGGGAGACCTTGGAAGTAGAGTCGAGATTCTTCTATGATGCAGATGGGAAATATAGAGCCCACAGACTTTGGATTTTAATTGTTACTGTGCCCTGTTTATACTCACTTGCTGCTGAGACCTGACATTTGGGTTAAAACCTTGGCATTCCATCAGGAATATTTGAATCCTACTGTTGTTCACTGTATCATGGAAAATGAAATCCTCAAACTCCAGCTGGTTCTGCCTCTTTCTATGACATCAGTCAAAATGACCTCTAAATTACTAGAAATCTTGCAGGGCTTGGGGTGGGGGTCAGGGACTAAACTGACTTGTGACAAGCTGCAGGAGGATAACCAACTGGGTACACTTGAGATGAGGATGCAATATGGGAGGTCCATAGAGGTGAAACCAGAATGGCTTTGAGGACATGTCACTCAGGGGTGAGAGAAAGTCAGAGTCCTTAGACTTGCCAATAAGCCCAACACAACCTTCCCCTCCTGTGTGCTCCACTATCTCTGTTCACTCTGTTCCAAACATACTGGCTTCTTTGCTGTTCCTCAAATTTGCTCCTACCTCAGGGCCTTTGCACTTGCTGTTCCCTCTGGAATATTCTTCCCCCAGTATCCACACTGATTTCCCTCATCAATTTTGGGCATTTGCTCAACTGTTACCTTGTTGGTGATGCCATCCCTGACCATTCTATTTAAAACTTTACCCAGTACTCCTTACCCTTTCCCCACTTAATTTTTCTCCATATCACTTATCGGTGCCCAGTAATCCATTGTTTATTTACTTTGTTGTTTGTCTGTTTCCCCACCCTAGATTGTGAGCCCCCCAAGGGCATGTATTCTGATTATGCTAGCTCCTCAACACCTGGAACAGTGCCTGGCATATTATAGGGCTCCAAAGTTGTTTGTAGGTGAAACAAAAAATGAGTGTACCAGTCAGACAATGTCACTTTCACAATACTTTGCGATATGTACAGGCCTGTTAACAATAACAGGTTTCCTTGGAATGTAGCTGACTGAAGGACTTTGGATTTTCAAGTTAGCCTCTACAAATAAGACATTTCTAAAATACCAAGTGTGGGCAGGATAGGAAGGACTGGAACTCAAATGCACTTTGAAAAACTGTTTGGCAGTATCTACCAATGCTTAACATATGCATACACCATGGCTCAGTGTCTCCTTAGCTAAGTAGACCCAGCAGAAATGCCTACCTATGTCCCCCAAAGACATGTAACCTAATGTCCACAGCAGTGCTATTGGTAATGATCAAAATGAACAGTAAAGTAGATTTTTTTAATGTGGTATATTCACACATTACTGTGGAATACTGCACAGCAATAAGAATGTATTATCTACAACCTCATGCAACAATACGGATGAATCTCACCAACATAATGTTGTGCAACAGAAGCCAACATAAAAGATTCTATACTGTATGCTTCCATCCACATAAGATGTATAAACAGGTGAAACTAATCTATGCTGCTAGAAGTCTAGAGTGATTGAAACAGAGCATAAGGGAGGTTTTGGAGTGTTGGTTGTTTCTTAATCAGGCACTGGTTATACAGGTATATTCAGTTTTTGAAAACTCATCAAGTTGTAAATTTATGATGTCTACTTTTTTTATGTAATGTCTAAAAAAAAAAAGAAGTCCATGTTTCAGAACTACCCGTTGGAGATTCAAGCCACTTGTTTGCAAAAACTACTTATTTCCAAAAGCTGAAACTCGTCCAGGAAGCACTGCACCAGCACTGGGGTTGGGGGAGCAGGGGAAGAAGCAGGTACCTTCTGTGCACGGCCAAACACACCTCTGAGATGCTGCAAGAATGAAGAATGGCCAGAGCCAGAAGGGGAAGGAAGAAGAAGGCACCTGATGTCTGAGGTCATTCGCAGCCTCGAGGTACACACTGCCTCCTGGCAGGGGCAGAACTGGGAAGGCTCTCAGGCAGCCTTCCAGAATGCCAGCAGCCACAGGCCTGTGCAGGTCAAATTTCTAACCAGATATCAAGGGAAGGAGAATGACTACTGCTTATAAATTAAATCTGGGAACTTTTTAATGGAAAGCATAGAAAAGACAGTAGAGAGAAAAATATGTATGTAAGTTATTTCTGAGGAGAAAGCTGCAGAAGAAACTCTGACATACCAGAGATGGTCCCTTATTTATTTCAATTAATGAAAACAGGAAAAGAAAGAAGAGAAAATACAGAGAAACTACAAGGCACCCCTGGGGTGCTGACAGTCATTGTGGGGGAGGTCTTAGCCCCCACCAGACCCAAAGTGCTGATGGCTCCAAGCGAAGCCCTGAAGAGCACGCTGCTAACATTGGGGGCATAGAAGGAGGGGGTCTAAAGAGAGGAAAAGACGACCACCAGCCTATAACATTCTATTGCTGTGGAAAGAATGGGAAAAGGCAAAAATCTATGGTTGAAAGAGACCCCCCCCCCTTTAGGATTCCAGGGGTGGAGGCCACTTAGAGAAGGTTGGTAAACAATGAATGGACCAAAAATGTGAGTTGTCCCCAGTCGTCCAGGACTAGGCTCGTGTTAGGGACAAACTCCAGCCCCCAATCTAGCAAGGCATAGGCAGAGAAAGAGGAGCAAGGAGACTTGGCGCTCAGTGGCACTGGTTAGAGAGTCTTTAATGACTCTTGAAAGCCAACACCTATGCCCTTGTCCTGCCCTTGGGTTCTGGGGCCTAAGTGCTGAAGCCTCCTCAGTTAGTCACAGGCATGCAGCAAGCATCAGCAGAGATGTGGGTGTGGGCGGTAGAAGTCAGACAAGCAAAGAATACAGCAAGGTTATCAGGAGGTTTGCCAAAGATGGCTATCGACAAGACCAGCTCTAGCTTATGTACTGTGAAAGTCCAGACATGTACACAGCTGACTTGGTCCATCCATTGGTACAGACATCCTTCTTACGCATGCGTTATGTGCAGAAAACTACAGAAACAGAAACAAAATACCCAAGCACTAGCTTGTCCCTCCTCCATCATTGAGAGTGTCCCAAAAAGGACCCCAGAGGAGAAACAGTTTCATTTTTGTACCTGAGAAGAAGAAGGTGAGGCTAAGACATCCAAGCCAGAAGCCAAGTATATGTGCCTTCCTTGAGTGCGATATTCACTGTTCATGGGCTGAGAGAATTCTAGAATAGGGAGGCAAAACCCCTGGCCATTTAGGGAGAAGTCTATATGAATTGTATTATCTGAGAATAGCAATTTAAGAAACACCATTACTATCTCAGAGTCTCATAGCACTTGCATTTACTCCTCCAGTGAAGAATAAAAATTCAGAAAAAATTTATATGTGGGTAGACTATTACTTCCTAAATAGAAACATGAAGGTAGACTATAACCCAAATCCTAGGTTTAGAATGCCCTACAGTGCTTATCAGAGACAATGGTTTTCAGTGATTATGATGAGTAAATAGTATCAGAACCAGATGCTAAGAAGGGCAAGGAGCAAAGAGCTGTGCCCTTCCTGACTTTATCTGGCAATTGATGAAAAGGAAGTTTGGTGATAAGAAATACCTGGAGGTACTAATTTCTTTAGATAACAAAATTGTATTTTACAAGACCTTGGAGGCACATGAACAATAGATTGTCAAAGTTCAGGACTGCTAGAAGAATCAGGGTTGACACTGTTCATTTTCAAATACTTGTTCTGCTGGATATATAGTGTCATACTGGGTAAACACAGATCCTGAATAGATCTCTCCTAGTACCCACTGGCCATGTCCCACAGATATTAGAGAATCTAAGGCCTATAGGCTTAGTGGATACTATAGGAGATTTGAGGATAACTGTGTCATTAGGGCAAAACCCTTCACTGACCTGACATGGGGCTATCAGGTCCAAGTTATTAGGAGAGGGGCCAGAAGAGAAGAGAAGCCAGAAACCCCTACCCTTTAGAATCCTTTGAAAGCTGGTAAGGAAAGACTCAAGGCCTTAGTGATCTCAGTCAACCAAATTCTTGCACTACCATCAGCTGTTCTCAACCAATCTGTTAATTTAAGCCCCCTGGCTTCTGCATTGAGAGCTTTGGAGCTGTGCTACATCAGGAACATGCTGGATCATAGCTTCTGCTGGCAGAAACTGGAACTGTATGAGATCTAGTATCCTATTTACAAATCAGAACTTTTGACTCTAAGTTAGGCAGTGAGAGACAAGTTCTAGGAGAGTGTATATAAGGTACAAGGATGAACCAAAAAATCTCTGGGCCCACCAATACCAAGCAAGAGATGCCAAAGCAGTAGTAGCTGGCATCTGGGTTCACTCTATCTTCAAGACTGATGTTCCTTCTTGCCAGCCACAGCCACTGGATGATTCATCTCTTGAAGTCAGAGTCACATGAGACACCCAGGGTCCAGAGGGATACACCATCCTTTAATGGGGATGCCAGAAAGCTTGGAGTTTTATGAGATGGAGCTAACAGGGGTGCTCACCTCTGTGCCTCTGGATAAATGTAACTATTCTTGCTGGAAGAGATCAAAAGAAAGCTCAGAATAAGAGGTGGTCAAGGAAAGAAACCCAGGACCTCCTGTTGGACTATACCAGGGTTTTATCCAAGAGAATTTGAATTTTGTTTTGAGATAGGCATACGTTAGAACTACTTAATGGTATATTATAAAAATGGGTACTGAAATGTTCTCTATGAGGACGCTTTTCCCCAAGAGTACCATATTATAGTTCTGAAAGCTGTATAAGACTTTGAATATGGAATATATGAATGTCAGAATGCTTTACACCTTCTGGCGCTCTCTAAACTAGAGGGCAAAACTACAGTGAAAAGTGTTCCACTTACAAGTCTTGGTGATATTTAAAAAATTGTATTTGGTTCTCTAAACTAAAGTTTTAAACTTATGTTTCCTTTCATAGTTATGAGCATTAATTCTAGTCTTCCTTGTTTTCTCTTACGAGTCACTGAGAGGCCTCCATTGTTATTCGGGTAAATGTTATAGCAGTTTATTCCTTGATATCTAGTTCCACAGTTGTTGTTTTTTCCTCCTCTGAGTACTTATCTTCCATTCCCTTCAAATTTCAGCTTTATAGTCCTGTCATCTGATCAGTGAGTTTCTTACCAAACATGTTTCAGGGCTTCCTGGCAGTATCTTGTCAGGAACTCATTGCTCCATCATTTAAAATATTTAGCCAGCTCTTAATTTATCATCTTCTCCTTTTTATTCCAAGGGTAATAACATCAGCCAAAGTGCATGTGACCTGTGTTTCTTAAAGCATCTCCAGCCTGGCATTTAAAATAGATCATATTGAACCCTTAATTACTTCCTCTTTTGCTTGCTCTCCCTGCCTTGCTCTTGTCCCAAGAAAGAGGTCATGGTAGTGAAGGCTCACAGCCAAGGGGCCACCCCCTAGCTGACATGAGGCTCTCTTAACCTACTAGGACCAATTGTTCTCAACCCTGGTTTTCAAATAGAATTATCTGGGTTGTCGAGCCCCAATTCATAGCATGGTGCTTGACACCGCAGTGGATGTTCAAGGAAATGCTTTTTGAAAGAAAGAAGGGAGGGAGGGAGGGAGGGAGGAAAGAAAAAGAAAGAAACAAAGAAAGCAGCCTCTGCTGAGAATTCTGGCAAGGGTGCCATTTAATGACCATGGGAGGAGATGACTCCTAGAAAGTGAACACTTGTTGACTCCATGGCTTTTTATCCTAGTCTAGTGGGCTCCTTCTGGTGTGCTTATCAATAGACTAGCAGACATTAAAAACAGGCTAGCAGCCAATACTGGGGAACTTTTAAAATGCTAATTCCTGGATTCCATGCCATACCAATTAAATCAGAAACTCGTGGGGTGAAGCCCTAGGGCTGGTATTTTTCAAAACTCTGCAGATGGTTCTAATGTGTAGCCACAGCTGCAAAGCACAGTGGTGAGCCACAGTTAGCCATGAGCCTTTCTTGAGCATCATTGCAGCCAGGTGTCAGCCCACACAATCACAGCGTAGAGGATTCTCAAACCAAGTCATTCAAATTCCCCCACTTGCCACTTCTTGCCTCTCTTTCCTCCCCACTCTTTGAGGCAGGGCTGCTGTCACGAAAGCAATTCCAATGAACATAAGGGTGCTCTCCAACCTTTTTCATAAATCCTCTGCAAATCTCTTAGGAGTTAGCTCTTCAATCACCATCATTCATTCAAAAAATGTAAATCCCATTTTTTTTTTGCTTTGAGTTAATCATTTCCCATTTTCTAAAGGTGGCTGAGATATTTAGAGATCCCTGTCAATGTGTGGGCAGGTGCGTAGGCCCGTGGATGCGTCTCACTATCCCATTAATGGCAGAACACACCTCAAGAGACAACAGACAGTGTCAACAACAAAAAATCAGCATTTGTCCAATCACAGAAAAATAAGGAGGCCTGTCTCTGAAAAACACATTTTGATTTATTTAGATTTTAAGCAGTGTTAAAATGCACAATCAGTTCTAACCTTGTTTGGATCAATCCTCTTTTCAGAAATTGCACATTTGTTTTCAAAGCATTGAGTTGGGGCATTTTGGCGCTATGTGGAAACCCTATCAGCAGTCATACTCTGGACATGAAATGCACCTGCATGTAGAACCACACAGCTTTAATATTTGCTTGTCTATTAATAAGCACAAAGGAAGGAGCTCACAAAAAACTAGAATAGAGAGTCATGGAGCCAACAAGTGTTCACTTTCTAAGAATCATAGCCCTCTGTGGTCATTAACTGGCTCCTTTGCCAGAATTCTCAGCAGAGGCTAATTCATTAATTCATCCATTCTTTTATTCAAAAACCATTTCCTTGAACATGTACTATGGTGCCAGGCACTGTGCTATGAGTTGGGGCTGGACTAATGAATAAAACATAGTCTCAGCCCCAAGAATCTACAGTCTATGGCCAACCATATAAGCAGATAATTAACCTTTGCAAATGTTTTTCCTCCCATGTTCTTTCCCCATCTCTTTCCCAGGCTAAATTCTACTCAACCCTTTAAATCTTGGCTAAGATGTTGCTTCATCTAGAAAATCCTCCTTGATACTTCAAGTGAGGGTTAGGTGCTCTGTCTATGAACTTCCATAGCATCCAATGCTTAGCCCTATCTTAGCACTTTACACTTTGTATCATAATTGCTTGTTTACTTATCTGTCTCCCCCACTAGAAACTAAAAAATGAGTTTTTTAAGTACAAAAGCTGTGTCATGCCCATCTTTGTATCTCCAATGACTAGCACTATGTCTAGCACATAATAGGAACTCCATAAACAATTGTTGAATGAATAAGTGGATGAGTGATGGAGATATTCCTAGGATATTATAGGAACACAGAGAAGAGACACCCAAAGAGCTGTGGGCACTATGTGAGGTTATAAATGATAAATTCGAGTTATGCAGGCTCAGGCAGGTTGGAGGGTGGGAGGAGCCATTTCAAGCAGAAGGGCAGCATGAGAAAAACATGGAAGCCAGAAGCAGAATGGTCCATGCTGGAAAATTACCAGCAAGATGGTGTTGATAAAATGCAAAGACGGTGTTGATCCGTGCAAAACATAAGATAGGGAATGAAGAGGGCACACACTGGGGCAGCCGGGGGAAGGTCGTGGAAGGGGAGGGAAGGGGGTGTCGTTCTGATACACAGGACGCAAACACCATATCGCCTGCCCTTTGATCCCCTCTAAATGAATAAGCACACAGATTAGACAAGTCCCAGGAGCTGATCTCCAGTGGTTACACACTTGTTCCCAATGTGTGTGAGCCTCCCCAAGACAGACCACACTGAACATCGCTCCCTGGTACAAGAACCATTTCCTTCTCTGAGCTGTGGAGTTAGGTATGTGGGGCTCTCCAGAGAGGAGCTGCCAGGTCACCTGCTTGACACACTACTTGCAGAAGGTTTCCGTCCCTTAAAACAAATTATGTGTAAAATACCTTGTAAAAGGTGATGGGCCCACCTTTCCTCCGCTCAGCTTCCTCCTAAAACCTGACTCTTCTTGTTCAACTTGGGCAGGCGTGAGAAGAGCACATTGCCTCATGTCTCCTTACTCCACTCTGTTTTCACATATTAATTACAGTTATTTAATCATTTAAATCTGGTGCAACCAATATCCCATTTAAGGGATTCCCAGACCCTCAGAAAAACATCTCCTATAACCCACTTCTGTTTTTAAAAGATCAGCTGATAGGACTCAGTCATTAATTAATTAATGAGCCTGTCAAGCACAGTGCTGGAGCCTGGTGATTCAAAGATGAATGAGACATGGTCCCAACCCTCAGGTTGCTCACAGTCTGGTGGAAGAAGTTCTAAGATAAGGACCTTGCTCCCGCGGAGGCAGGGCTGAGGCCACTGCTACCTGCCTAAGCCAGTGCTTCTCAAAGTGTGGTCCCTGGGCCAGCAGCATCAGCATTGCCCGGGAACTTGTTAGAAATGCATTCTTGAGCCCCTGCCTAGACCTACTGAATGAGAAACTCAGAGAGGAGAGCCTAGACATCTGTGTTTTAACAAGCCCTCCAGGGAATACTGGCACTCAGTCCTTTGGGGACTCCTGGTCTGAGCTATCCTCTGAATTGCACCAGACCTGAAAGAGGGCTAATGAGCAAGACCCAGCCTTGCCCTCCACAATCCCCCTTCTCTTCTTAGGGAACTGCTGAGAGTGACGGGGAATACCAATCCAGAGTGACACTACCCAAAAGGAAGCAAAATACTATTTTATCACATAACGGTGACACCAGATGCCTAGAATCACAGCGATGACTTAGTGAAGGTCAAAGCAGTGTGGTCTAAACTGCCAGAGCCATTTCACTGTCAACACGTGAGAAATCAGAGAGGTCGAAGTCATCATCGCCTCCATTCTGCTCCCTGCCACATGGAAAAGAAAAATCACATCAGCTTGGCTGTTCACAAACAAAGCAGGAGCTCCAGCGTTCTTTCAGTGTGTGACAATGGAAACAGGATCAACTGAAACAATTAACAATGTGAAAATAAAGGCAAGGGGATGCAAGATCACAATCTTGGTATCTGAGTTCTGCAACCTGCTGGCTGTTTTAACAAATTAAAGCAGATTGCTTTCTTTGGGGAGCTCTGGTAAAATGGACCGGTCAGCACTCCTGGCTGCAGCTTTGGCTTAGGGCCACGTGTCATTAGTGACCTATTTTCATGCAGTGAGATCAGCCCAGTCTGCAGGCCCCTGAATCAGCAGTTTCTCCTCCATTCACTGGCTTCAAGCTGGCAAAACTGCCACCAGCATCACAGAAAGTGCCACCCCTGCACTCTCCCCAGAGAGGGGAGAGCACCGTTTTGTTATAAAGATGTCAGCTTTGACCTGAGGCTGCCTTGGGAGCCCAGCCGTCATGTCTCCTCTAAATAAACTGCTGAACTTAGAATTATATTGGCTTGATAATTAATCAGGACTAAAAATAGTTCCAAACTGCCTGGGCTATGCTTAAATCCTACCCAGGTGGGAGAGATAGTTTTTATAAAATCTTATTGCAAAACTATTTTTTCTAAGGCTTTGCACCAAAATATGAAGGAAAAAAAATTGTTCAACATACCAGTTTGGGAGACAATTCAGTTAATCTGGCTCTTTTTTTAAAAATGCAATTTTTTGAATTGCACACTGACTTGAGATTATCAATTCTTGGTTAATATTAAAAACAGCCAGGAAATGTACTCAAAATCTTCTAAGAATCCCCTCAAGCAAAAATCATGGTAGAAAATATCCATTGGTTCAAAGAGCTGCAAAAGATAGCCTGTCACCAGGCGGATTAGGCAGTGAGCAGAATTCCACAAGAGGACGCCTCTCCACCCGCCTTCTCCACACTGAGCGGTCTACCTCAACCCTGCTCTGGGTTGCTCTTTGCTTTGCCCTTCTGCAAACAGTGTGCTCACAAGACCCAACTGCTTAGCGTCCTAAAGAGCGCTGCTTCTGTGACAGCTTTCTGGCCGAGATCATCAAGCAAATGTTATCTTTGCAATATCAGAGAAGCAACTTCAGAGGAAGGGAAATCAAGCAAAATGTAAAAAAGTAAGGGGGATAAACAAATCCATCTGGATTGACTTCTCTGCACAGTGATCTATCATTGTGTGTTCATTTCCTCGATATGCTTATGATAAAATGAAATGAAAATACATTCATCATAGTAATCTGTGATGTAATCCGTAATCAGTCCAGGGTCTCAAAAACAGATGACAAACAGTGACAATGGCAGGGCCAAGTGTATTCTGGCGGACCCTTCACTCTCATCACTTTTGTCTCTCCTCCCTCTAGGCACAGCCTCACCTCATGCCCAAGACTATGCCCATTTTTTCCTACTCTGGAGCCCACGGCCTCCATTCATCCTCTTTCCTCCCTACTTTAAAACTTACCTTTCTTACCTCCTCACAGACATTCAGGAAGGACTAACTGGTGAACGAAAGAACAGATTTGCTCTGTATGGACAGGAGAAGAATAGAACAAGAGAGTGAGAGCTGGCAATGGATAAAGGACTTTGACTCAACATAAAAAAGCGAGCAGGCAGCAGAACATCGAGAAAAGATTTCCACCCCCACCCCCACACATTCAGGAGCCAAGGCTCCATCAAATCCTAGCAGCATAAAATTAGAGGGGTCACTTACTCCACTCTGAGACTCAGCCTTCTCATTTCAACAAGCATGATGATAAAAAATACCAGCTCTTCTTTATAGGTTATTTTTCACAGGTTATCATACATTAGATAATGTATGTGAAACACTTTGTGGGTTATAAGTTGCTGTATAAACATAGTGAGTGCCCATTCCTGGAGAAGTTCAAGCAGAAATAGGGTGACTTGGAGAGGCAAGAGAGGAAGAAAAAGCTGAATTAGGTTATTTTTGGTTTTTATTATTATCAATTCATATTTCAACAGAGGATCACTACATTCCCTCTTGAAAAGAGTCTATGATTCTATGACTCTGTCTCTTGTCATAGGTTACTCAAGTTGGCCTTGACCCAGGGGAATACTTTTAATGATAAATATTTAGAGATTCCTTGCAAAGATTTTACTGTGAGAAGTGTTTATTACAGAACTGTGAAAAATCAGAAACTCTAAATATCCCACACAAGGGTTTAATTATATAAGGGATTATTCATCCATCAAAATGGCATAGAAGAACACATAATAATGTTTTTAAAAGCCCATCATAAGGAATTTTTTTTTAAGTAAAAAGAGATGTATAATAGAGTGACATTTTAAAAACACATACACACAGACACAAAACACTTGCAACATGCATTCTGAAGAATCTGGAAGAATACATATCAATATGTATTATAATATATTTACAGTCTAAGGAGGTTGGAATTATGGATTTCTTTAATTATATACTTTTGGCTCATTTATTTTTTTCTACTATTCTATATGGATTATATACTACTTGGATAATAAGGAAAACGATGGTTATATATAAATTAAGGAATTATGAAGTCTGGTGAAGACCAATGGGAGAGTTTTGAGGCCAGGAGATCTTTGATGATACTCTCTGCACATCTCAGGAAGTAAAGATGAATCCAGACCTCTGCCCCACCAGATCTGAGATGACTCGGGTCCTAGTCTGAGATTTCTGTTCTGCAAGATCTATTATGCTTGCTTATCTGCTTATCAGATAAGAGGCCCAGAGTCAGAGATGAAGAAAGAGTCAGCTTCTGAAGTCATTTCATGGAAGGAGAAATAACACAAAAGTGTAACAAATTTACAGTCTCGAGCCAATGGGTGACCAAAGGGTGACCAATGGGTAATTTAAGATTCTGAAAAATGGGGACAGTTCCTTGAATACAACAAAGTTCATTGCCTTCGACATGGGCTGGGTAAGAATCACAAAGAATAAGAGAAGAACAAAGAATAAAAAAACAATAATTAATTAATTAATTAATAAACAAAGAATAAGTGATAGTTGGCCCAAAAATATACACTATTTATCTTGAAAGTCTCATCTCCAGAAGTATCAAATATATTTTATTAATGCATTTCCCCACACAGTGTAGCCACAATCAATGTGCAGTAAATGCTGAAGATCACAATTTAAAATATTAAAATTCTAGCAGTTACACCAGGTCCTGGGTCTAAAGATGCATGAAAGTGTCCTCATTTGAATAGTTGATTTGATATTGTTAGTTCTACCCTGTATCATCTGGTTAGAGCTCAGATTTAATGAAGCCTCAGGAGCTGATTTTATTCCCATACAGACTTATTAGCTTCCAAGAGAGGATTTTTCCCCACAGCCACAAAACTCTGCTTCTAAGCCCTTATCCTAGACATGTCACAAGTGGCATGAGGTATCATAGCTCCTGGGAAAACAACCCTAAATCCTTGTCCCACTGAGACAGTAGCCCTGTGTTCCCATAAACAGGAAACCTTTGGTCATATGTTATGGGAGATGACCAGAGGAGGATAGGAGTCAAAGTTGTTTAGCAAAAATGGCACAGAGCAAGGACTTGCCAGGATCTTTTATCCTGGGTAAAAAGATGATGCCTTCTACAGGTTAAGTTGTTGAGAGTCGACCAGATAGGCCATGACAATTCGTGGCCTGTGGCTCTCCAGCAGCAGAAAAGAGAAGAAAAGGCAATGGAAACACCCAGAAGATGAGGCCAGATGAGGCAGATGAGGGAGAGGTAGAGAGAACTTGTCCTGTACTTCTTAAAGATTGTAGCATTCCTAGTTTCACCTCTATCAGACAGCTCATCACACTATGTCACTCTTATCTATTTGTCCATGTCCCTAACTAGACTTCAAGCTCCACCTGGGCAGTAGACCTGCCAAGCTGGTCTCTAATGGTGACTAGATCGGTATCACCCAAACCTGGCACAATGCAGGTTCATAGTAGATGCTTAATAAATATATCTTAAATGAGTAAATGAATGATGCAGGCAAAGATTAGCCCAGGAGAAGAGACAGCCAACATATCCTAATGAAGATGGATGTGACACATATCTTGGAGAAGATCAAAGTCAGCCCATTCAGCAGACTGCAGGGCTGCAGGGACAGACTTTAAACAAGGATGCAGGAAGAATTTTGGCATATTGGTGACATGAATGAGCCCTGGAGTTGAGTTGACCCAGATATCTTGTATATTTGCAACACCCAGTTTGATATGGATTGTAGAGAATTGTCTGGTGTTCATTGTACCTTTTGATGTAATTATGTGATAAAAAATGATTGCTGTGTATTTCAGATACTCCCAGGGGTGATGGGCCAGTGAAGGGGAAAGGATGTAAAGGGCTGTGTCACCAGGAAAATTCCTTTAGCCATCTGGGGAAACTAGTATAAAATGGACTCATAGGGTATTACAACACAAGAGAGAGGCTAGCTCTTACCATCTAGTAACTAATTTTCTTCTCTGAAGCCTGTTTCTCTTCCCCCTATGTCTCTGCCATTAGGCATTGTAAAGGGAATGTGTCCCTTTCCCAGTTCTTCCTGATTAAGTGCATCAATGCAAACCAAGAAGCTGGTCTGTTCACACACACATATACCCACAGGTGTCCTTCCTCAGATGGACATTGCATCAGAGCCATTATAGGTCCCCAGATTGAGGTCTGTGTTGGTAGATTTAAAAATCAAGACTTCTATTAGTAGTAGTAGTTAAGTGGAATAATTTTCGCTTCTGTAAGCATTGTAGACACAGATCTCAGCAAATATTGTAGCGTCTTAGCTGGAAATAGGGTTGATTGAGCAAAAGCAGTGACTTGAAATAAGCTATATAATCTGCATCTTTATCTGTGCAGGAGAGAATGCTGCAAAGTGAGGGGGAGGAGAAATCAGCAGACAAGCAGACAGCACACATTCTTAAACATGTGAGCACCCACCAATGACTCGGTTGAGAGATCAGAAAACTAGTCTGGGAATCTGGACACCCAGCTGCATTCAACTTCACCAAAGCAAACTCTGGCTTTCCAGCAAGCAAGATGGGCCTTTTTCACTTTGAAGTTGATGGTGCTTTAACCTGGAACATTCTGTCCTAGATCTGCCCATGGCTGGCTCCTCCTGACCTTGAGTCTCAGCTCAAAGGCCATTTCCTCAGAGAGGACATTCCCGGGCAGTACCTTTACCCATCACTCTATCATGTCGCTCTTTCTATTTCATCCACAGCATCCATTACCATCCAAAGCTATCTTAACCACTTACTTGTTTATTCCTGTGTCCTCCCTCTCCATAAATAAGTTTCATAAAAGCGGGGACCTTGTCTGTCTTGTTCACTGCTTAATTACAAGTGCTTAGAACAGTGTCTGACACATAGTAGGCCATCGATGACTATGTGCTGAATTTCTGAATAAATGTCTGGATGACTGAATAGCCTAAATATGGGGTTCAAGATGGCAGTGGGGAAAAGCCTTTCCCATCACTAATGGGGTAACTGTCTTCCATCAAGGAGCTATATGGATTTCCTAAATGTGGGGCGGCAGGGAACAAGGTGAAAACAACAAGGCCAGAGTGCCAGATCTTATGGGGTTTCCCCCTCTAGATAGCTATACCACAGGAAAAGCTCCTTTATTCTCATCCTGAAACTTTAACATTTCCTCTCCCAGCATGCATTTCTGCACGGAGTGGACACACCAGAAGGCAACTGTGATGTGGAAATGGTGGGAGGGAGGGGTAGGCGGTACAGAACTAAAAAATTATCTCTTTTATCATTGTGATTTAAAGCAATGTGCTTACATACAGCTCACAGAAGGCTCTTAACATTTGAGTTCAGTGAGAGAATATAATTAGAGTGACTGAAAAATCTCTTGGAACTTCTTCAATTCTTTCGATTGTCTACAATCCACGGAAAGGTGCTCAGAGAGGAGACCCCAAGTTCAGACAGCTGATATTTTGGTTGTTTTCATCTATCCATGCAACCAAGAATACCAGACAAGGACGTGACTTCCGCTCTGAGCACTGTAGCGCCCTCCATCCGCAGCACGTGCCCTTCCCAGTTGTTCTGCCAGCAGTGGTGACAGCCTGGTTCTGTCCAGAAGCATCCGAGTCTGGCCTGGTCCTCTCTGAGTACCTTTATCTGTTAGAATAGCTAAGGGCATACGCCATGGCGGTTGGACAGTATGAAGCTAATAGACTATCTGTATAATTACTTTCACTTACATAAGATGCAATGATTCAAATAAAGAAAAGAAGGCATGATAAGAACAATAATGCCCCCTTACATTTGTTTAGTACTTTATACAGCTGACAAAGCTCTTTGACATAGATCATCTCATTTTCACGTTAATCATCACTGCACTTCATGTAAAGAAGAGTAAGTATTGTTCCATCATCATCTTATAGAGGATGAAATTAAGGTCAAGAGAGGTATATGATTTGCTATCAAGTATCAAGGTCACAGGGCTGGAAGGACCCCGATCTCCTAGTCTCCAGTGCAGCATTCAAAGGCAGGTTTCTAGGAAAGGCTGACACTCTGTTTTGTCACAACTAAATTGTCTATATGTAAAGCTTTCTGCAAATACAGGAAGAACCTATTTTATAATTTTGTGGTATCTGATCAGAGTTGAGGGCTAGACAGGCTAGGCATAGAGATTGGTACACAAGAGGCAATTATGGAAGGAAGAGAGGAAGGGAGGAAGGAAGGAAGAGAGGGAGGGAGGAAGGAAGGGAGGGAGGGAGGGACATTCTTCTGTTTCAGGGGATGATATACAGCATGCCCAAATCCTTTTTATGAGAATAATATTACAGTAGAAACTCACTACTTGATTGCTACTCATTGTCACTCAGTAAATAATATGAATATGGAATTTTAGAACTGACAGGGGCCTTGAAGTTCATAATAAGTTGTACAGCTTTGTTTGCTAAGTTGCTTATGACCCATTTCAGCCAGTTATCTGCCCAGAATCCCACATCAGCTGGTCTGAACTCACATTCCCATGCACAAACATTAAAAACAAATAGTTCCTGAACTAAAAATAAAGTGCATGTAAATGTCTATTTAAATGAATCATTCTTCCTTTGGAAACCGAAAGGGAGCAGGTGACAGGCTATGGGACTAGCGCAATGTGGACAGTCTCTTTGATCCTTTAAGAGTTTCCAAGTTGAAAACGCTACAGTGAAATGATTCCTTCCCTTGGGGATAGAGGCTGCATCTGACCTTCCCCTGTGAAAGCTGGTTTCTACTTGCTCACTGTTTACTCTCTCTCTCTCTCTCTGTAAATGACTTGCCCAATAATAAAATTATGGCTAAGGAGATAGGAGAGACTAGAAGATGTCCCTATCTGGGGTCATGCAAGAATCTTTTTTTTTCTCTTTTAAGAGCTTTTTATTCATAGTTTGTTATTCATAATCAATTAGCACAATTTAGAATCTGAGAAATTTCAAATTAAAGCAAAAAGAAAATAAAATAGTGAATTTTTTAGCTGCTACTAGCATGACCATACCTGTATAGATTTTTTTCCTTCAAAGAAACAAACTCCTCAGAGCAGCAAGTAGCTGGCCAAATGAGTAAACAAGTTGATTCCAATTAGAGCAACACTATTCTGATTAGTATTTTTTTTAAGTGATTTCCTATAGATATAAGGAAAACTTAGGAGTCTCTGTGATTATACTTAATTCCATTTGGAATTTAAACAATATGAGCTTTTATTCAACCCAGTCTATAACCATTGGATTGGATTAAATATCACTACCAGACGTCAGCTGTGATAAAGCTAAAACAAGGGGCATTCTATTCTCAAAATATAAATTACTATTACCCCACCTAACGGAAGGCAAGTAAAACAGAAGTGACCCATTAGAGTCTTAAGTCCATTATATTAAAGTTCCAATCACTTTAAATGATTGAAGCTACTGACATTCCATCCAGTAGGTGGTAGTAATAAGTCTGAAGTCCAGAGAGTTTACAAATATTTCCAAAGCTTTTCATCATTCTTAATTCACTGAATAACCCCTATGTAGTAGATTAGCACTATCCAAGTCACTAATCAGGAAGAAGAAAAAATAAATGACCTCTGCCTTCTGGCTGAGGCCCAGAGAGTACTCTATGAGAGCCAGCAGCCTTCTCCTAGTTCACTAGGCATAAACCATATCAGAAAGACAGGGTTCAGGTTGATGGTACAGAAAAAGACAAAACCCATTCTGTCTAGCCCATCAATTTCTGTTCTGACCTAGAGTTCAGATATATTAAAGAAACAAAAAGCATAAATACACTTGAATTAATAGCAGAAGAATCTGTCAAGGTATTTTTTTTATTATTTTGTATCAAAAAAAACTTTGAAGTTTCTTCGGCCCCTATCAATTACTTGAAATTAAGGTTTTGTTTTTCCTTTTTCATTAAAAAGTGTCACTGATAAGAAATGTATTTAAGAGGAAATAATTTATAAAATTCTAGTAAGGCAAGTAATATCAAGTTAGACTTGCTTAAGGCAAGAGTCTTGCCCACTTACATGATTGGAACATCCCTTTGCAAGGAACTTTGTTATTTATACTAGTGTTAGGAGTGGGCATTATGTCTATGGAATAGCCTTCTTCCTACTTCTCTTGCCTTCCAACACATGTTCATTCATTTATTCATTCATTCATTTGTTCTACAAGCATTGATTGATTATCAGGCATTGGAAATATGAGTAAGAAATGGCCTCTGTATTAGTCAGAGTTCTTTAAGGAAATAGAACGAAAAAGAGATATCTGTAAATATTATGAGATTATTATAGGAATTTTTTCACACTACTGTGGGGACAGGCAAGTCCAAATTCCCTAAGGCAGGCCACAAACTGGGAACTCCAATGAAGGTTTTCGATGAATTCCTCAGGAGAAGCTGGCTGGCTGAAGTAGAGATGGAGAATCTCCCTTCTGACTGCTGAAATCATCACTTTTCCTTTTAAAGCTTTCAACTGATTGGATGAGACCTCTCTCTTTGTTGAAGGCAATCTCCTCAGTTGATTGTAGATGCAATCAGCCATGGATGCAATCAACTTACTGATGATTTAAATCCACAAAATATCCACACAGTAACAATCAGGCCAGCGCTTGATAGACCAAATAAACAGCCATAGCTGTGGGCTGGGAAAGAGAAGGTAACGTGGCAGGAGTGGCGACCACGGCATTTGGGCCACTTCTTCATGAAACTTACTTGTGCCTTCAGGGCCTGCTTGAGCCCTATCTCCTATATACCACTTTCGTTTTATGACGGAGTGCTGCTGTGCAGGCCCAACTGTATAACTCAGCGGGTCACACAACACACCCAGCTCATGATAGGCAGCTGAGGACTCATCTAACTTGGTAGCCCATGGTTACACACTCAGCATCTACCAAGGCCCAGTAGCAGGGTGAAAGCTGTTTCTCAAAAAGAGAGTAGTTATCTGCAGAGATGGGCAAGGCTTTGCTCTAAAATCCTAAGGGTCTGCGTTGCGATTCTCCTATAGGGGCCTGCCAAAGGCTCCAGACAGCATCTTATTTGCCACTGAATCTTCCAGCACCATTGGATCTGCTGGATCATATAACCCAAGTGGCAGAACAACTTGCACAACAGCCTAGATCTATTGTAGAGCCTCCTCTTGTTCTGGTCCCTATACTCAAAAGTAGCAGCTTTTCTGGTCACTTGGTAAATGGGCCAGGGTAGCATACTCAAATGAGGAATATGTTGTCAACAAAATCCAAAGAGGCCTCTTTTTGATTGTAGGAGAGGCGAAATGCAACAGCATATCCTTCACTTTAGAAAAGATATTGCGACATGCCCCATACCACTAGACATCTAGAAACTTCACTGAGGTAGAAGTTTCCTCTATTTTTGTTAGATTTATCTCCCATCCTTTGACATGCAAATGCCTTACCAATAATTCTAAAGCAGTTCTTACTTCTTGCTCACTAGGTCCAGTCATCATGATATCATTAATATAATGGACCAGTGTGATGTCTTTTGGGAGGGGGAGATGATCAAGGTCCCTGCAGATGAGATTATGACATAGCACTGGTGAGCTGACATACCCTTGAGGTAGGACAGTGAAGATGTATTGCTGGCCTTGCCAGCTGAAAGAAAACTGTTTCTGGTGATCCTTACTAACAGTAATTGAGAGAAAAAGTACTTTCCAGATTAAGAGCTGCATACCAAGTACCAGAAGATGTGTTGATTTGTTCAAGCAACCACACCACACCTGGAAGAGCAGCTGCAATTGGAGTCACTACCTGGTTAAGTTTACAATAATCCATCCCCCAAGATCTGTTTTCTGTACAGGCCAAATAGGAGAGCTGAATGGAGATGTGGTGGGAATCACCACTCCTGCATCCTTCAAATCCTTGATAATTGCACTAATATTTGCAATCTCCCCAGGAATATGATATTGCCTTTGATGTACTATTTTGCTAAGTAGGAACAGTTCTAGTGTCTTCCACTTGACCTTTTCTAACATAATAGCCCTCACGCCCCAGAACCGATTCAGAACTCTCATCCTTGTTTCTCAAGAACCATTCCATTTACTAAAGCTGTATTATTCAAGGTTCTCTAGATAAACAGAACAGAGAGGAGATATCTGTAAATATTATGGTATTTTTATAAGAATTGTCTCACATGACTGTGTGGATGGGCAAGTTCAAATCCATATGGTAGGCTGTAAACTGGGAAGTCCAATGAAGGTTTTCAATGAATTCCCCAGGAGAAGCTGGCTGGCTAAAGCAGAGATGGAAATTCTCTCTTCTGACTGCTGAAATCATCACTTCTCCTTTTAAAGCTTTCAACTGATTGGATGAGACTATTCTCATGGTTGAAGGCAATCTAGTAAGTTGATTGCAGATGTAATCAGCCATAGATGTAACCAACTTACTGATTATTTAAATCCACAAACTATCCTCACAGTAACAATCAGGGCAGCATTTGCTTCACCAAACAAATGGACATCATAATCTGGCCAAACTGACACAGCCCCTGTTGTCAAGAAGCTCTAGACAAGTAAGAGGGGCAAGACTTATGGAAATGATGCAGAAAATGAGGTTGGAGAGTAGAAAAGACAAGACATGAAAGGCTTCCTATGCCATTCTAAGAAGTTTGCACATTATTCTAGAGGCCAGTATTTCCCAGACTTGGGATAGTGTATGTTACTGACACAAATATGTGCATTATTTTCAGTTTTCATGCCTGCATGACCTTGTGCTAGTAATGACTCAATTCTCTAGCTCCTTCTCTCCAATCAAGCTAGCATTAAACCATCATCCAAAGAGACTGTGCTAATGTTACTTAGCCTTTACTTACCTTGTTTATGAGTCAGGTTTTTCTCTTCTTTTCACAATAACTGAGGCCAACAAAATTAGGGCTGCTTGGCTCAAGTGTGATTTTTAACAGAAATGCAGAAATAGTCACTGAAATCAATTGGCACCATTTGGCTACAACTGGTCAGTGAACGATCTAGAGTATGCCTCTATTTAAATTTTAAGTTGCCATGGAACTGAAAAAATTATTTTTTAAAAATTTCTGAGAGAACCCATCTGTTTCCGAGAGTATAATACTGAAGCGCATAGTTTTGAGGAAATGACTCTGTAGGTGCTAAGGACTTGCCACTGACAGATTTTTAGCAAGGAAGTGATATGATCAGCTTTCCATATTAGAAAATTATACCAAGGGCAGCATGATGGATGCATTAAAGGAGGGAGAAACAAGGGGTGAAGAGGTCACTTAGGAGGTGACTATAATAATTTAGGTGAAGGCTGATGAATGACCTAGGCAAAGACAGCATGAGTGTTGAGGCATAAAGAATAACCAGAAAAGTTTATAAAAGGTAGAATCTACAGAACCCAGGGACTGATGACACATGGCAGACGAGGGAGAAGGGGCATTTCTAGCAAAGGTAGCATGATTAAACCTGGATAGGATTATAAGAAAGTGAGTTTAGTTTCAGATGTGTTGACTTTGAAGGACTTGCGAACTACTGGGGTGAAGATAGTCAAGTAGAGTGGATTAGAGCTTAAGAAAATAGAACTTTTACATGAGGCTGGCCTGCTAGAACGGTCAAGTTGTCACCAACCTACAAAGTGTAATTTCTAGGCCCAAGACAGCCTCATTGCCTTTCTCTCCCCTACAGTAAAATATTTCTCCTACCTGCTAGAACCCAAGTTCCACCAAAAAATGATCATAGCTCCAATCCAATACTTATTAAAATACAAAATCTTAGGAGAATGACACTTAACCTGTTATCAATGACCTGTGTTCTAGAATGCTGTAGTGGAAAGAGCATGGAATTTATAATCATTCAGATCACAGTTCTAATTCCTGCTCCACCGCTTACTAGCTATGAAATCTGGGTAAATCATTTAACCTCTCTGTCTTCATTTTTGTGAAATGGCGTATAAAATTTTATACCAAAAAGCAGTTAGTAGTATTAAATAAAATAATGCATTATGGCATCTAGCACAGTGCCTGCAACATCTTGGCCACTCTATCACACTCATTCTCCTAATGCAATAGTTAAGAGCACAGACTCTAGGATCGCTTCTTGGGTTAAACCACATCCCTACCACTTCTAACTATGTGGCCTTGGGTAAGTATTATAACCCCTCTGTAACAGAGGGATAATAATACTCTCTATCTCATGGAATTGTTGGGGAAACCAGTTGAGTCAATGTACAATGTTTAATGGCTCTTAGACCCATGTGTCTTGCACATAGTATGTGCTATGTAAGTTTTGGCTATTAGCATCATCATCATTAGTCCTTCCCCTTCCTCCCTTCCCATGATTAATTTTAAGAATTTTTCCATTTTGATGGGAAAGGAAAAAGAGACAATGAGGCACTAGGCATCTAAGCCACTAGGTGAAAAGCCCCATAGGGGAAGGAAGAAGGGAGTTTGGTGCACGAAAGGCATCCTTTGTCTATTTCCCAATGTTGCCCAAGACAAACCAGGGTCTACAGTGCCCTAGGAAGGGAGACACACAATTACTGACATCCAGCATCTCTGTGATAAAATGAAAAGATTGTCATCAAATGTTTGACCAAGAAGGCAACCATCCAGAAGTAGGTACTATAAGTTTTTATGAGCTATAAGGACACTCATTCTATCCAATGACCTTTTTCACTTACTAGATTTTAAATGTCCCAATTAAGCCGGATTTTTCCCCGAGTGGGGAGGGAGAGAAACCTCAAATCTATTTTGCATTCCCCAAAGGCTGAGTCCAGAGATATTACAGCTGAAGAAGCATCTCTGGATTCTAGCATGGGCCGAGCAAACAGATTTTTCTGATATATTAAGCATGAGCATTTCGAGGTCCTGGCCCTAATCAACCAAGGTCATGAAAAACTACCCCTTTTTAAATTTTTATTAAGCAAACTGCTATATATTTATCTCTCTGGGCTCTATTAGAATACAAATGTGCCCTGGCTCTTCTAGGGTTTTGCTCACAGGGATTTCTGGCCTCAGCACTGATCTGAGTTATCAGTGATTTGCTGCCCCCATCAGGATCAGAGAAGAATGTTTTTAAACAGATTTCAATTTATTTAATCCTAAGAAGATGCAATGACTTCTGAATCAAAGTGGGCAGAGGAGCCTGTTGAAGATGGATACTTCCCACTTCACCAGAGGTCCCTGCCCTTCCCCAAAGCATCACGATCTGGAACACCTAGAAAATCCATCTGCAGTGAATATTCTCCCTCACACGGGCTCTAGCAAGAGGTTGATATTGGGCCAAATGCACTTCAGTCAAGTGCAAGTACCTTCCTTCTACACAGCACCACCACGAAGGGGTAGAGATGTATCCATCCTTTCTGAACAACTGGGATAATTCAAAGAACTAACAATATATTTACCTGTGGGGACCTTCCCAAGTCCTCAGCACGTAGCCACCTGTGTGACCTGGGCATAAGTTAAAGGTTAACAATCCTCCCCAGACGGGAGAGAATGCATAGATGGTGCCATAAACTATAACCTTCCCAAAGCAGTAAACGTCTTTGGTAAATGTCTTTCTTATGAGTATAGTGAAAACATCACCAGACTCCATGTGTACTCTTCACATGACCCTAGCAGGAACTCTGTTTGCATACCCTATGGACCGTCCTTGTTCTGAAATCCTTTATGTATCACCCCTCATTTTCTCATCTCTTTGCAGAGCACTAACTCCATTCATTTGACTGACCACCATCAAAGAAGTCTCTCCTGTCCATAAGTCCCAGTAAAGCTTATGTCTGATTCTCTGCCTGGTGCATTCTTTGATCTCGCAGCCTCACCAACTCATGCCCTTCAAGAGTTGGGTTGTAACGTTTCTCTTTACAAAATTTAAATCTGTGCATTGCATGTGATTTTTCCCATGGTCTTATGGAAAAATATTCAAAAAGGTAATTCTTCATGGAGTTTCTATATGGGCGCAAGTCTATTCCTACACAGGCTCTCCCCTCTCCAAAATGCCTTGTTCTTCCTACTCTGTGGTGCTGATGACATCAAGCTTTGGAAATCCCACCATTATCCAAAAGACCTGAACTTGACCCAGAAGCCATCACCTCTCAAATGGTACATTCCTTTGGTCTGAGTTGTTCAGCCTAAGGAAATTCAGAGGAGCTTCATCAGGAAGTCAGCAATGGGAAGCACCCCTAGTTCCTCAGCACAGTGGGGACCCCTTGGCAGAATAGCACAATGTTCTGAGCAGGAACTCTGGAGCCAGGCTACCTGGGTTTGAATATGGGCTCTCCTTCTTCCTAGCTGTGTGACCTTGGTCACAATTCTTAATCCCTTTTACCTCAGTACCCTTATTTGTGATAGGGTGATAATAATAGTAAGGCTTTAAAGGTAGTGATGCTTTAAAGAGTTAAAACACATACAGTATAGAACTTAGCAAAGAAGAAATGCTCAATGAATTTTAGTTGCAGTTATATATATTTCCCCACCAATGCAGACATGTCTATTATTTTTCTTTTTATCCAGCAAGTAATTGTTGAAGCAGACATAAACATATGCAGACTTCTCCAGAGAGCAAATGATAATTCCCAGGGATAGTACAATCTGGAAATATTTTTCTAAATGACTCATAAGGAAGTCTCAAAGTGGAGTCAGCACAGAAAGTTCTTTCCTCATGAACTTGCAACTTACAGATTTTCATTTCATTGGTGTAAATACTGTCTCTGCATTTTGGCTAAAGCGCCCAAGCTGAAAACAATAAGTAGCAAGCACTCCCCTCCCCAATTTCACAGGGACCTGCTGGATACATCTCCAGAAAATTCACTAAAAGGCAGCCAAATTGATCTTTCAACTCTGGATCCTAATCACCACCTCCAGACTATATCAAAGGAGATTTGAAATCCCAAAGGCAGCTTGTTCATGGGACTATCTATGAATAGAGATCACTTGGGCTATTCTTCTGCTCTCCCCATGGGAAAACCTGACAAGAGTCCTCAAAGACTACAGGGCATAGTTGAACAGAAACTAGCCTGCTTTGACCATCTGCTTCGACCATTCAGAAGTAAGGAGACTGCCTGAAACCACCAGAGAGGGCAGAAGAGACGAGAAGGGAGCAGGGGGAGCAGACTGCATTTCTCGGTTCAGTAGAGCACAAATATAGGAGTTTCCATGAACTTGGTGGGCACCATGGAATGTATCCAGGCTTGAAGTATCTGAAGGACCACAACCCAGAGGGCATTCTGCCAGTAAAAGGAGAACTCATGAGAAAGTGGCTGTGATACAACCACTGAGGCAGGAGTTAGGGTGTGGGGAGGGCAGTGGGCCATGAGAGGTCAGAAGAAGGGTGGACCACCCATATCAGGGATGAATATGGTGCAAAAGTCTCAGCGAAATGGAGCCACGATGCACATTGTGAAAAAGTAAAATGAAGGACATGATAGCTTGGTAACATAGGCCAAGAGAGAACCACAGTGAGTGCCAGCTGCTCTTTCCTTTCTGCTCCCTACCACCCCAGCACCCGAGTCCCCACCCTGGAGAAACCAAAAGCAGCAAATCAAATTTAGGAGGAGGACTGAGTCAGAAAAAATAGTGAACAAACAAACCCAAACCTTCTGCACCATTTTGGGAACCCCAGCCAAGGGTTAGACCTAGGTTGTGGAAATGGGAGAAGCTTTTAATTGGATTTGAGGTTGAAGTTTTGACAGACTCTACTGGATGTTTTAATACTTGAAGAGGAGTCAATAATCAAAATGAAATTTGTTCTTTCTACCTGAAGAAGACCAGAGTACAGAAGGGGTGACCAGGAGAGGAAGCAGCGCAGAGTGTATTTCCAAGGGAGTCATGATGGGGTGAGGGGGATTAAGTAGTTTCCTGTTTATAGCTACTGAATCCAAATGCACCTGTTAAAAATATATGCCAAAGCAAAATCTCATCAGTCCTGCCCTCTACCAATACAGGGTTCTGAGCTGTTGCTTGCATGTGCCTTAGGAATAGCCTGGCATAAACTAACTTGATCCCTAGCAAGTGAGTATTTGTCCTTAAGACTGCTATGAGGAGCCCTAGTAGCTCTCTCTTTTACCCCCTGTTCTCTTAAGCCTGCCAGGCCAAGGAGATAATGTCTATCAGTCATCACTCCTTGGGTCCACAAAGACCTGCCCAAAGAATTGCCCAAGAATTGAGCTCACTGCTCTTAATGACATCATTAAAGTCAAAACCAAACTCCTTCCTCTGCTTCTAGGGAGAAAGAAGTGGCATTTTCATTCTTCTAGTCAAGGAGACATTTGGTATTTAGTGTTGGGTTGGGCAGGAGGTAAGATTTTGTTTGGAAGTAGTTTAAAGACCCTTCCCAAGAAACACAAAACCTTAGCAAATTCAAAGATTCAAATGACTCCAAAAAGGGCTCAAGAATGAAGTAGAGTGATGCTCCTTTTCTCAAAAAAAATATGAATAGATGAAAATACATGAACATTTCAAGGACTTTGGGAGATAATTGGACATGCCCTTTTTCCTTTCTTTTCCTCTTTTCTGCTCTCTCTCTCTTATCCTCCAGGACAAAGTCAAGTCATTTTTAATCATACGTTCCACGCTGTTATTTGTTCCACCATTCTTTGCAAACAGGCCACTGGGCCAGCAACATCTTCCTTCCACAAAGACTCAGGGAATGTAGATAGCCATTACCTTTCTTTAAACTGTTACAACACCACTGTGTATTCTACAAGAGAAAATGGTTTCATAAATTAATTGATTTAAAAGTAGGTGTCAATGTTACACATTTTTTAATAAAAAACATAAATTTTATGTAGTGAAAAAATGCAAGTCTCGGGGAAACCAATACAAATTCCATCAGAAACCAGAAGAACCAAGGAGAAAGGGCTGGTTATTTTTCTTCTGATTTTCCATTCTCCTGAAAGCTCATGGTTTGGTAGAAATTCTTAATTTCCTTGAAGTAACTAAAAAAGCACAGCTGGAAGAGCAATACCTAAATAATATTAGCAATATGCTAATATTAACTAGTCTAAAAATACCATGAAACATGTGGTTCTCATAATAGCAACAAAGCAACTATAGCATGACAAGCAGCCTGCCCTCCAAGATTACCCTTATTTACCCAATATTATGTTACACAGAATGGACTTTTGGGCTTGAGAAAAAATAGAGAGCTTCACAGCAAGAGGAGAAATGAAGATGGAGGCACTCAGCCAAAGGTTTAGACTGCCCAAACAGATTTGGGCTCACTGTCACATGCCCCTCTCTAATCACATGTCATTTATTCCACTTACATGAACTTCTCCCACGTGGCTCTTATCACAGATAATTGTGTATAAGATCAGGACAGAGACTGTTTCTTCTTCAAATCAGCATCCCACACAGCTCCTACCACAAGCCCTCAGTATTGATGGGGCTCACACTATAGCTGAAAAGAATACAGCGTTTGGAGTTCCAGAGTTTCAAGCACAGCCTCTGTCTCTTTAAAGTTGTTTAATTTTGGGCAATTTTTTCACAACTCTAACCTTCAATTTGCTAATATGTAAAAGGGATATTAGGATTATTCTAGTGCTATATTCAGCACTAACATTTATTGCATGTTGTGGCAGTTTGTATGAATTCCAAAAATAGATATTGGATTATGTTTGTAAACTGATCTGTCCCTCCAGGCATATTAGATTATATTGGATTCAGAGGTTTCACTTTTTAAATAATGATTAGGGCTTTGATTGGGCCACGTCAGTAGAACATTGCATCCCCACCCCCCTTGGGTGGGGACTCACAGAGAAAAGACATGACAAAGGACAGGAGTTGGGAGTTTTGAGCTGGAACCCAGGAATTAAGCACACCGAGGACCAGAGCAGCTGAGCCTGGAGAGAATCAAGCCCCAGGAAGAGAGGAGCCCAGGAAGCCTGAACTCTTGGCAAACATCGGCAACCATCTTGCTCCAACACGTGGCAACAGATTTTGATGAGGGAAGTAACTTATGCTTTATGGCCTGGTAACTGTAAGCTTCTACCCCAAATAAATATCCTTTATAAAAGCCAACAAATTTCTGGTATTTTGCATCAGCACCCCTTTGGCTGAATAATACACGTGCCTACTGCATGCTTACAGCATGCCAGGGACTCCACTTCATGTTTTTTACATGCATTATTCTATTTAATTTCCACAACAATCTGATAAGTAAAGTATTCATATTATTCCCATTTACAGTCAAGGATACTGGGGGTTGAAGAAGTTAAGTAACTTGCCAAAGTTACACAATGAGTAAGTGGCTTAGCTGGGATTTGAACCCATATATGACTGATGCCAAAGACTGTATTCTGACCCATGACAAAGTAGAATCAATATTATAACATTCCATCTAAAGTAGAGTAAATAGTAAAGTGGTTAAAGGCAACGACTCTGTGTTAGAATTCTGGCTCTATCACTTTCTTGCTGGCATCTCTCTCAGATTCAGTTTCCTCATCTATAAAATGGAGCTAATAACAGTACCTACCTCATAGTTATAAGGATTAAATGACTTAATATGTATATGGAATTTAGAACAATACCAGAACATAGTGATTACTCTGAAAATGTGTGCTATTTTTATTATAAAACAGTTGACACATATAAGTGATATGAAAAGTGAGGGCACAGAGGGCACCAAATGACAGACTTCTCTGTGAGAACTTGTAAAACTTACTTGAGAAATGTGCAGAAATGACCAGGGACACTTTCAAGTTTGGAGAATCTGCTTATGCAGATGGAAGGACTGAAATTTTACCATATTTATATGACTCTATTTTATATCATAGCTGGTTAAACCAAGAGACACCTGGATAATAAATGTAGTGATAAGCAGATGGACATCTTAGCTATGGCCCTGCTGGTTGAGGACTGCACAGCCAGGCTGGGGCAGTCTGTTGGTGGCCTGATCCAGGCCATGCACCCCTGGAGGCACCCTTCCTGTCTGATGATGTCATTACATGAAGTCACATAGTGATCCTGAAGCAGACCAGCTGATGCATAGCGATGGAGCTGACATGCCTTGTTCATCAACCCCATGAAGTCATTTTCTAATCATGCCCATTTCAGAAGGTTGGATATGTACCTTGTGGGAGGCTTCCATGATGACAGGCTTTGGTCCCCAAAACTCATCTGTGAAAAAAGAAGATATATAAATGGCCAAAAGCACATGAGAAGATGCTCAATATCCGGAGCCACTAGTGAAAAGCAAATCAAAATCATAGTGAGATAACACTTCACACCTGCTAGAATGGCTACTCTTTAAAAAAATAAAAAATAATAAGTGTTTGAAAGGATGTGGAGAAATAGGAACATTTATTCATTGTGGGAATGTAAAATGGTGCAGTCACCATGGAAGACATTACCTCTGAAACTTAAATATAGAATTACCATATGACCTGGCAAACCCACTTCTAGGTATATACTCAAAAATAATTGAAAGCAGGGACTCGAACAGATATTTGGATACCAATGTCCAGAATCACATTATTCACAATTGCCAAAAGATGGAAGCAACCCAAGTGTCCTTCAACAGATTAATGAATAAGTAAAATGTGGCACATACATGGAGTGGAATATTATGCAGCTGTGAACAGGAACAATGTTCTGATACATGCGACAAAATGGAGGAACCTTGAACACATCATACCAAGTGAAATAAGCCAGACACAAAAGGACAAATGTTGTATGATGTTGCTGATATTAAATAACTAGAACAAGCAAATTCTTAGCATCAGAAACTAGAATACAAGTTACAGGGGCTGGTGAGGGGATAGGGAATAAGGAGCTAAAGGTTAATTGCTACAGAATTTGTTAGGATTGATAGAAAAGTTTTGGTAAGAGAAGATGGTGATGGTAGCAAAACATTGTGCGCGTCAGCACAAGGCCTGGACACAGAGTCTGCCCTGCCAGCTTCCTGCCAGAGGCTGGGCGCTCTCTGGCCGTGGTCTGGTCCTCGCCTTCCCGCCTGCCGTCCCAGCCTGACGCCAACCTGCGCCCTCAGCTCTCACGATGTGCAGTCCAGTGCCGTTCTCCATGGCTCTTAAAAATTGTAATACGTAATACTGGTGAGTATGTGGTTAAATAAACTTTTCCATTTATTGTTAAAAATAAATAAATAAATAAAATAAAAGATTGTGAATGTAATTAACATCACTGAATTATATCTCTGCATGTGGTTAAAGGTGGGAATTTTAGGTTGCATATATATTACTAAAAATTTTTTTTAATTTTAATATCCAACCCAGAAAAAAGGATATTATTGGGACAACTGAAAAAATTGGAATATGAACTATATGCTTTATATCATTGTTAAGTTTCTTAAACCGGATAACTGTACTTAAGGCGGTTACATAATGAGCATCTTTGTGCTCAGGAAATTTAAGTGTTTGAGGAGCATGATATATGCAACCTATTCTCAAATGTTTAGATATAGATAGATAGATAGATAGATATAAATAGGTAGAATGATAGAATAAATGCCACAAAATGCTAAAAGTTGGTAAATCTGGGTACCTGGACAATGGGAAATAATGGCCTTCTATGTATTGTTTTTTTATTATTTTTGCAAATTCCCTGTAAGTTTGAAGTTACTTCAAAATAAAAAGTTAAAAAAAAAATGGTCTGAGAACTTCTAAGTGAGCTTTTGCAAACCAGAAAGAACATTGTCTTTGAGATGTGATATGAGGCAGAATTAATTGATCAGGTGAAAATGCAAACCACTTTTGAATAATGTATGAAATTGCTGTCAACAGTAAATCCTCAGAAATTTTCCAACCCTCATTTCTTGATTAAGATCTGAAAGGAAGAGCTTTGTAATCTCTAGCTGCAATAGGGGGCCAAGAGCGAACATTTACAATGTAAGTCAGAAATAACTTCATCTTGAAACTGTGTTCCTACTTTTTGTCTCCACGTGTGAATTTCTGGCTGCAGCAAAGATGATAAGCGATTAAATGAGCATTTCACCTCTTTCCAAGCTCCTTACTTTATTGCACATATCAGATGCAACCTCAGGTTTATTATTTTAACATCCATCTCGAGCTCACAGATTCCTGGAAATAAACCTATCCTACCATAAAAATTTTTTTTAGGAGGAAGAGGATGAGGCTGCTTATGGGAAAGTTCTCTTCCTGAGGAAGCAAAATGCAGAAATTACTAAAGACAAAGGAAAAAACAAACAAACATGGATTTAAAATCTGACCAAATTGAGTCGGATGTCTCCTTACTTGGTGATTTTCAGAATAAAGCCTTATTTTGACAAAACTATAAAAGTAATGCTGATAAGCTAGTTACTAAAATCTGAATATGACATAGACAATGGAGCAAGGAGTTAACACAATTTTACTTTAAAAGCTCCTTAAAGGTATCTTTTGCTGAGTAAAATGCCTTGGTGTACCATTTGGTTGTGAATAAATAGGTTCTGAGATATTATTGTTCAAAAGGAAGAAGCAAGCCAAAGGGAAGTACATTTCTCCATATATAAAGCAAGAAAAAAATAAGGTTCCAAGAACAGACTGAGAAAGTGGAGACAGGAAGTTGGTGGAGGAAATAATAAAGAGCGAAGACAGAGGGAGAATGTCCAGGAAGACAGAATCTGGAAGTCCAAGAGAACGAGCTGGGGATATCTCAACTTTAGAACTCAATGGAGATGTCTCCTGTTTAGTTGCAAAGAATGTGCTATGCTCTGTGGCAATGCAGCCCTCCTGTTTTGCTCAGACCTTTTGTAAACTTCAACTACAAGCAAATGCTTCCTGCAAGTGGCATTTAGGGGAGATCAAAGAAAAAACCAGCTGCACTCCAGTCTGAGAAGAGAAAAACCACATGAAGCTAAATGGAGTGAGATTGAGAATTTTGTAGAAGCAGCAAGTCTAGGAGAAAGTTCCCATACTGCACCCCAGAGCTGCCCCTGGGAACTTCTGTAGAGAGTAGGTAGAAAGGTATGCTGGGCTTCCCTTCACTTGTGCAATGGGATCTCGAGCCATTTTTATTTGAATACTAAGGGTTGGGTGACCAAATCAAGCTGGCAGAATTGGGGAACACCAGAGAGAAGACATCTGGATTACATTAAATAAGTATCATCTCCACTGAGGCAAAAAATCTTCCTTCTTAAAGAAAGATTCTATAGCATTAGACCTTTCCTGAAGCTGGTGCCATTATCAAGATATTCTAATACTCATTAGGAAAGCCACAGATGAAATCCAAATATAGCCTTTAAAACTAGAAAAAAAAGTTTTATCTCAAAAATAATTAATTAGGACACAACTGCCAGAATATGATTTCCTTCTTCATGCACGGAGAAAATTTTCCCATAGGCTTTTGTGGTGGCAGTGGAAAGGGGAATACATCTACAAGCCTGGAAGTTTGAACAATTTTGACAGTCATTATTTTAAGGGAGGAGCTGATTTCCTTCTCATGCCCACATTTTTGCTCTGAAAGTAATGCCCTTTGAAGTTGGTGGGTTTGAAGAGTCAGGAAGCAATACTAAAGGTACTTGGCTGCAGGTCTTATGTTGCTGAGAATATTTCTTCTCTTAGGATTTTTACACATGTGCTGGCAGAATTATTGCAGAAAGTTCTGACTAACTGTATGTCCATCTGTTCAGCCACAGTCTCTTGTAGACAATTATAAGGAATTGCTTTTCAGTATGTTCCTGTGCCTCTCACTTCTCTCGCAGACAATCCTCACTGCTTTCTTCTTCAGGTCCTTCCATGGGTCTTTGTGCTTTGCAATCTGCTTTTACTTCCTACTTCCTCCTGAACTGTGCTTTCAAATGTCATTGGTGACGTTCTGTGACCGCTCTTCAGACACTCCCCCCAATCCTTGGATCACCTGTGAATTCGCTAATTAGTAGATACAGTAAGCCTCTGACAGGGGGTTGAACTGCCCATCAGGGGAGCACTGGGTTGCTGGGGAGTCTGAGAGCCCCATGGGAAGAGGCTCTCATACTCCAGCTGTGCCGGAAAAGCTGACTTTACGCCCCTTCTTAGAATGTAGAATTCTAAATCTATGCTCTCTGATTTCCCCTCTAACTTTCTAGCTCCTCTCTGTTTCCTTCCTCAAAAGGCTGCTTGAACTCCAATATTTATCCAGATTAATTCTTAGACTTACTTCAAATTCTTTGCTTTACCTCCCAGCTAGCTGATGCTGGCCTCTCTTCAGTCTCACCAGATGAGACTCTCCAGCTCAGGCTTGTTATATCCAGTTGCCTATTGGACCCCAGTACTTGATGTCCCATGGGCTCCCCACATTCTGCACATTCAGCACCGAATTCCTCATCTCTCTCCAAACGATTTCTAGAACAAACCCCCAGGCCCGCTTCTCACTCTATATCCCCTCTAACTGTTACTAGCATCTCTGTTTTCCAAATTGTCCAAGAGCATTTGTTCTTTCCCTCCCTACAACAAACTCGAGGAGGAATTTATTTGCTTTACAAATGAGAAAACAGAGGCTCAGAGCGACTAATATATTTGCACCATTAAGACATTTAGCCTTCAGGGTTAAACCACTGGTCTGGGCCACAGCAGGGATTTGAGCCCTGGGCTGTTTGACTTCGAAGTCCATATATATTCTCTTTCCCTACCTGCTGCATTCCCGATACAAGATAAACAAGAATTATTTCCAGTCCTCAAGGAGTTTGTAGGCAGAAGGAAGACAAATAAAAGGGCCTATTACAGCACAGGACAATGATTACTTTAATAATAAGTACAATTTGCTTCTTTCAAATGTTTCTAATCTATCTCCTCATCTTCATCCTCATTGCCACTGCCTTAGATCAGGCATTATCTTCTCTCATCTGACCACTGTTATCTTCACCCCCTAAATGGCTTCACTTCTTGTTCCCAGCTCACTCCCAGCACACACACACACACACACACACACACACACACAATCTTTCCTCCACACTGATGTCACAGCAATCGCTCTCAACAGAGCCCTGATCTTGTCATTCTCCTGATGGAAATCCTTCGTCGTCTCTCCACATACTCCAGGAGATACCCTTTTGTCTAATTCCCCAAATATTTGTAGCTGTTCTTCATCTTCAAAAGGTCCCTTGCTGGTCACACTGCTGGCCCTTTATGTATGATGATCCCCCTGCCAGCAATACCTGTTCTTCTCCCCTGGGCCTTTCTAATGTCTACTGCTTCTGCAAAAGTCAGTCACCACCACTCTTTCCAGGAAGGCTTCCCTAACCCTCCCCAGTGTGAAGTAGGGGTCCCTCCTTGTGCTTGAAATAATCCTGCAGATGACTGAACAAAAGACTTGTGAAAATGAGCCCCTCACACATGCATCTTATGGAAATTTAATGTGGTAAATGCAAGGGACACAGTCTCGGCAGAACCTGTCTGGAAATACCAGACTGGAGACAGGCTTAGTGGGCATGGCTTCTCGGAGTCCCCAGGAGCCCACTCAGATGGGTGGCATTGGTGTTTACCTGTCCAGGTTGAGGTCCCACAAGGTCATGATGAGTCCTGGTTGGGGCCCTACCAAGCCTCATATAAGCCCAACCACATCACCCTGAAAATCCAGCATAATTAACCTAAGCAGCTCATAAACTTACCTGTAATAAACCATGCCTGCAGCATGTAACATCCAGGTTCTGGGAACAATTTCTTACAGCACATCAGCACCATCTTGCTGCATTCTCCACGGGTCCATCACACGTGCCCAGTCGTGTTCCAGCTGTGTAATAGTGACCACTCTGTAGATAGGCCATTTTACCTCCATTTCCAGGGGAGCTAGAAGGAACTGAGCACAGCAGGCTGACCAGGGGCTGTGGCATGTTCCCAGGAAACCCTAGACATTCACCTGATGTGTAAGATATTTGTTAATCTATTGTAGCATTTCATCACAGTGGCCTGAGAGTTGATTGGCTTGTGCTTCTCGTTCATTAGGCTGCAAGTTCCTTGAGAGCAGAGGCCTTGTCTCATTAGACTTTATATCTCAAGAGATTTTTGCTTGAGATGAGGACAGGAACAATGCCATTGTATCTTCCTAGCACTTAACACAATGCCTTCACTTAAAAGGTCAGATGTGCCCAAAGAGTGGTCACCAAAGGTAAAGGTGTATATAGATATTTTTTCATGTGCAAATATTTACAAGTACACACTGTTGTAGAAATCCAAATAGGATCATGACATTACACTCAGGATTGATATTCTTAGCAGAAATTATATCAGTTCTGTGTAGAAAAGCTGATTTTAGCAAACCATAGGCCATTCTGATAGATAACATTATATGTATTGATTTATTCCATATGGTAAAAACAAATTGATAATTATTTACTAACTGTGATGTTTTGGTATACAAAATCTTTCACATGTAAAGGAAATAAAAGGTATTTGTGGTGTTAAGAAGTTTGGGAACCAGTACAGTACAACTCAATTTTAAAGAACTAAGTATCACTAATATTTATTTTTAAATAAATTGTGGTCAGAATGACTTTGTCTTTAGTTAGATAGAAGTGGCCTGAATCTGGTGGATGGTGAAGAATCCAGGCTGACTAAGCAACTTACAGTTTATGGATTTGGTGTTGGCAAAAAAATGGGGATATAAAGAAGTCTTGCATGAAATTCTCCCTGGATTAGTACCAATATGGAAGGTAAATAAACCCTATCTTTTCATTTCCTGTTAGTTTGACCAGAAATTTCTCTGTGTGTTGTTGTATTAGTTAGGACACTTTCAGTTTCAGGTGACAAGAACCCAAATGAATTCGTTTAAGCCAAAAGGAAATTTATTAGTGCTCATAACTGAAAAGTCAGTCAAAAGGATCAGGCATGGCTGCATCTAGGATATCAAATGATGTCATTAGATGGAAGCGCTCCATCTCCATCTTCAGGCTCTGCTTCCCTCTTCCTTAAGCAGGTTTTCTCCACTTGGCAGCACAGATTATCTCTGCAGCTTCAGACTTAAATAGTTCTTTGCTCTTGCAATCTTCAGAGGAAGCCTGTCTTTGCCCTTCTCCATGTCAATGCCCACCTCAGGACACGTCACTATATTGGGGAGGATGGGGAATGATTGTCCATTTTGAGTCAAATGTCCAACGCTCTGGGGAAATGACTGTGTGAGTGACAGACCCATCAACTTTGGGAGAGGAATTCTCAACAGAAAGATGCTGGGCGGACGGAAGTATTGCTTATATGCACTAAGAGCAAGAGCTGCGTGAAGTGTCTCGCACAGGAGCTACGTGATACATAATCTCCCACGTATGACCTAATCATATATTTTTCCTGAAAGGCCTGAAGAATTTCCTCCTTGGTCCAGTTAAGAAAAATAATTTTTTTTTTTATTTTGTTTTGTTTGAAAAGCCAGGAGTTTCCAGGCTCTGTAATAAGATAAAAGGCTTCTGAATAATCAACTTCTAACAAATGACTTGCTTGAACAATACCTTGATTTCAGCAAAAAACACATAAAACAAATTTGCCTTCTCAGGTGGAGATTCTAAGACAGGATGATTTAAAGAGCTAGAAAACTCCAAATAACAGTTTTTATCAGGAGAATAAAATAGCATCAATTTTCTGGGTTGGACACCACCCAAGAGAAGCCATTATCCCTCAATGACATGTGAAATGTCTGCTTTGATTTCTTATGGGGATTATTTGGCAGTGTCAAGACAAAACATCCCAATTGCTGTAGTCGCCAAAAAACTCACAACCCTGAAAAAAACAAATCCACGCTTTTTGCAAATGTTACCAAGCTTCTGATGGAAAATGTATACATTTGCCAGGTTAGGAGAATAAAGACAAATCTGGAGGAAAGAAGAGAAGGAGGAGAGAGGGCATGAAAGGAGAGGGGGAAAGGAAGAGAGAAAGAGAAAACGAAAGGGTGAACTTTTGACCTACCCTTCAAATCTACACTGAAAAGTATAATGGTTAAGAATGCAGGCTTTGAAGGGACTCGAACAGATAGTTGTACACCAATGCTCCCAGCAGCATTATTCACTATTGCCAAAAGGTGGAAACAACCCAAGTGTTCATCAACAGATGACTACATCGACAAAATGTGGTATATACATTCAATGGAATATTATTCAACCATAAAAAGGAATGATCTTCTGATACATGCTATAACATGGATGAACCTTGAAAACATCATGCTAAGTGAAATATGCCAGACACAAAAACGTAGAATTGTATGATTCCTCTTATATGAAATATATAAGGAAATTCACAGAGACAGAAAGCAGATTAGAGGTTACCAGGGGCTGAGGGAAAGGGTGTAATGGGGAATTATTGCCGAATGGATACATTTCCGTTTTGGGTGGCAGTAATGGCTGGTGGTAATGGTAATACAACATTGTGAATGTAATTAATGCCACTGAATTGTACACTTAAAATGGCTAAAATGGCAAATAAAAATATATCATTTTAAAAAGAGAATAAAGCCTTTGGAGTCAAAGAGATCTGAGATCAAGATCAGGCTTTGCTGCTCAACAGCTACCTAAACGCGGCTGCTTAACCAGATTCTTTGTCTGAAAACCAGGGAGAAGAATAATGGTGGGATTCATATGATAAAGGAACAATGCATGTGTGGTGCTAAGCCCGGTGCTGGGGTCGTAGTGAGTGCTCAATAAATGTCAGCTGAGATCATTATAGGCTGATGGAGACAGCGCACCCTGTTGATGGAGACAGGGAATCGCAGTGCTCCACAGAAAACATTTCCTGTACAGTGGTTCTTTAATTCCATGAACTTAAAAATACCTCGACAGAAATCCTGAATAGGCCATGCTCTTTTATTTCCAATGTAGAATGCCAATCTGTGAGTAAAATTACATTCTCATCTGACAAATGGAAAATAGGAAAAGGAATCTAAAGAAACATCAGAATTACTGAATCAGAAATTTTTGCAGAACACTAGGGGTCCCTCTTGGCACTGAATCTTCCAGTCCTGATGATTCAGAAATCAGAGTGACGATTTTCTGCCTCAGCTCCACCAGATGTCTCTTCAACAAAGTTCAAAGGCAATCTGTGCCCTGGTATTGATTCAGTCAGTGCCCAGGAATCATTATACAGAAAGGGCACACTTTTAAATAACATTCTAGAATCACCTTCTGCTGCCACACACACAAAATCCTAAGGGAAGAAACCTTTTGTTGTCATTACGATGATATAGGGAAGGCAAAGGTGGTTGTGGTGTTACTTCAATTAGTTAGGAATCATGGGTGATATTTGGGAGCCACAGGGGGTGTCCCCTTTAAAAAATTAAAAATGAGGTTGCTCTCTCAGAGTTAAATCATCAAATCAATGGAAACTGTTAGAGATGTGCAGTTACCTTAAAGAGATAAAGTGGTTCACAGGCCAGAAAAAAGACTTGGCTCTGTAACTGTTGGAAGGAATTGACACAGAAAAGATAAACTATTTTCTTTTGGCAGCTGATCATCCAAGGAGAGCTGGAGAAAGAATGAGGGAAGCATGTGTGGGTAGTTCCTAGAAGGAGTTCTGGGACAGACGAATTCCCACTGTGGGGCTCCATCTAAACAATCACACCATCAGGTTCCATCCTCACCAACAAGCCTCTGAATATCATTTGAATTCCTGTGCCCATTGGCTAAGAGGGAGAGAAGATATTGCTCAAGCCACACAGGAGAAAATTCTAGTCCCTGTATCAGTTCCACTCCTCATTCCGAACTTTACATCTCACATTCTGGTGTGTTCTTCAGTCTCTCCTGAATTTGGTGGTGACAGCCTCCCCAAGACTAATGAACTTGGAGGAATTGACAAGATTGAGGTTCTCGCCCTGCTAGGCTGAGGGGCATTATCCTGGGTTCAAGTACATTCATTGAAGCCATTCTATCTGGGAGACTTTTCAGAGACCATGAGCTATCTCCTGGAAATACCTAATGCAAGTACATGCTTCCACACCTGGTTTTCCAATTTACACAGAGTCCTGAATCTTGTTTTGCTATTAAAGCTTTCAGTGTAAGTAGACCTTGCACATTGCTGAGAACAGGCCCTCCATGACAGTGCTGACTGAGAAGCTTCCACAGAGGAAAATGCTAAGAGATTACAAATGTATGCATTCGTTGGGTCTTCCTTATTGAAAAAAGATAATAACTCTAATAAACTATTGGCTAGCACAAATTGTTAAAATAGCAACAAATGGCCAGGTTGACAATAGAAATTCATTCATTCATTCAGCAACTATTGAGTGAGCCCTCACTATGTGCTAGCTGCCATGCCGGACACTAGGGTGCAGCAGTGAGCCAGAGAACTCACAATGCCTGACCTCAGGGAGCTTACAG
This sequence comes from Cabassous unicinctus, assembly GCA_029593785.1. NCBI lineage: Eukaryota > Metazoa > Chordata > Mammalia > Cingulata > Chlamyphoridae > Cabassous > Cabassous unicinctus. The sequence continues at coordinate 49,558 of JAQZBX010006006.1, forward strand.
TAAGCGAATTCGTATCTCAAGTATGGAATGTGTCAGAGGGTGGTGAATGCTATGGAGGAAGGCACGTCAGGGTGGCAGGGTGGTGGTGGGCGTGAGCAGGGTAAGCTGCACTAAGAAAGTGACAATTGGGTTAGAAATTGAAGGAGGTGAGGGATACCTGGGAGAGGAATATTCCAGGCAGAGAAAACAGCAAGTGCAAAAGCCTGGGGTTGAAAGCATGCTGGAGAGCTGGAGGAATGCCAGGGAGTCTAGTGTGGCTGGAGTGGAGAGGGAGCTGAAAAGGTGATGTCAGACATGTAAGGTGGGAAGGGGGTTGCAGATCATGCATTTTGGAAATGTCAGCATAACTTTAAATAAATAATATGCTAATGACTTTAACACTTCACAATCAAGCCTGGGTTTTGCCACATATATGCTTATATTCAGTAAGTGTTATTACTTTTTAATGAAACAATTAAAATTATAAACAGCCCAATGAGGAATGACCTTGTGGGGGTCAAGGTTATGTGTTGACTATCTCTTCTCTGTGGCTTTTTCCCTCTAAGCTCCTTGCTGTACCTTCCTTAGTGAGAACAGTGTCTTTCTGCATTGTCATATAATTACTTATCTAATATCTGATTCCCCCTGGACTGTGAGTGCCTTTAGAGCAAGGACTTCACTCTTTTTTGTAACCTGGGAAATCTGTATGTCAGAGAAATAGAACTGACAACTATTTCAGGACAGCTGATTACATTTCATGACTTTAGCTGGTTCTTTAACTGCACGCACAAGCACAATCAACATCGCCGGACAACTCTGCATGGGCAGACAATTTAGTCATGAGTAAGGACCTAAGACTCTGGAGTCAGACCTGGGTTCCACTCCCAGCTCTATTACTTATTAGCTGAATGACCTTGGGCAACTAATTCAAACCTCCCTGAGCCTCAGTGTCCTCATCTGTAAAAAGGGGTAATAGTAGTACCATCCTCATAGGGTTCTTACGTGAGATAAATGATATAATCGATGGAAAGCATGTAGCACAATTCCTGACAAAGCATTCCACTAAATGCTATTATAATGAAACTGTATTAAGCATATTTTATTACAGTGTGCAATTTTGATTCCCAAGCAGCATTTAGCTTTCTTAATTTTCTAAACTTTTTTTTTAAGTGCTACAGAGCACTACAGACTAAAGTCTTCAGGAGCAGATACTTGAACATGGCCATACTATCTTACCTGTAATTCTGAAATACAAAAAAGCCTTAAGATTGTGAAAGTTTTACACCATCCCTTTGGAGGTAAAACTTGACCTGCCCTAAATTACATGGCTGTAAATCCTAACCAGAACTCACGAGAAAATGCATTTAGTCTTTATTAGTCCCACTTGATTGTGTACATTCATAGCTTTGCTGCAGAAATATGAATAAATGTGATTATGAGGTGCTGCTCAGACTCTGCTGGGGTGTTGAATAATACCCCATACATGTGTATGGTCTGGATTGCTTCTCTAAAATCCAAAAACGTCTGAATTCAGAAACACATCTGGCCACAAGCGCTTCGGATAAGAACTTGTGGGCCCGCAGCAGCAGCCCTGAGGCAGGCCCAGCACATTGCTCACATGTGAGGAATGACTAGGTCCTCAGTAATGCCAGCTGCAGCTTTGGAGGTCTAGATTCCAGCTTAGCAAAAAAACCAGACTTCTAATTTCTGAGCAGTCAAACTTCCTCAAACCACCAGGGAAGGGAATGCTTTACTGAAGGAGGCAGTTCTTTGACTCACATCAAATCAAAACTATACAAGGTTTTGGCAATGCCTGCCGAAAACTGGGAGGATACCAGATTCTCACTGGCTATAGGAACTACCCCCTCAGTTTTTGGGTGTGATCCTGAACACAAACCAGTTCAACAACATGGCACCATGTAGTTTTTAAAAAGCCATGTTTTGTCCTATTTCTAACAAGCTTAAGAGCTAACAAGCTGGGAAGGGGATGTGGCTCAACCACTTGGGCACCCGCCTACCACATGGGTGGTCCTGGGCTAGGGTCTGGGTGCCTCCTAAAGAAGAAGAGCAGACTCCCACATCTGCCGCAACGAGCAGACATCTAAACCAGCAAATGCCACAAGCCAGCAGACGCCAGAACCCACGGGGAGCAGATGTGGCTCAGAATGTTGGGCACTCGCCTCTCATGTGGAAGGTCCAAGGTTTGATTCCTGGTGCCTCCTGGAGAAGGTGAGCAAACAATGAGCAGACAGATGAGAGAACCATCTGGGATGGAGGGGGGCATAAATTTAAAAATAAAAAAAAAAGCTAACAAGCTCACCTGGCATTTCTAACCATATGTTTATCCATTTGTCTGAATAGACGATTGATTGCCTCATGTGTGTAATAACTGCCCATGTTTGCGTTGCATGGCAAAGCACAGTAATTTTGTTAGGGGAACTGAAGAAGCCATGCACAGGGAAATTGCACAGCTTGGGGGTTCTAGAACTTCAAGTTCATAGTAGCAGGTATGGAGAGGCAGAAAGAAGCTGCTAGGTGAGGGTCTTGAATAATTGCAACATAGCCTGGTACTTCACTTTGAAGATATTTTTATTTGAATGCCTTCAGGCATGACATTCACCCCAGGTGCTACCATTCCCACCATAGCCTGTTATCTCTATCATCTTAGGTCTGGGCTAATTCAATAAAGTTAAACTTTTGGTATCTTTGGCCTGGGCCAGAATCTTTTTTTTTTTTTTTTTTTGTGGTGGGGGAGGGACTATAAAGGACATTATTGGAACAAAGGGATCTGAAAATTAGATAATTCCATTGTAAAAAGGCTAATTTCCTGATTTTTAAAGTTGTTCTGTGATTATGTAAGAGAATAATCTCATTTTTTAGTAAATACACACTGAAATAATGGGAGTAAAAAGGTGAAAAATAAAATAAATAAATACAGATTATTGTGTTCACCCAAAATGTACTAAATAAGAATTTCTAAAAGTGAGGCTCAGAAATATGCATTGATGAGAAATAGGCCAGGAGATTCTCAAGGACACTAAAATTTGGGAACCAATGAACCATATCGTTGCTGCTCCGAGTGTGGTCTGCAGACCACAGTAGTGGCTCCACATGGGAGCTTGTTAGAAACAAGGAATCTCTGGCCCCACTCAGCCCTTCTGCATCTGCATCTGCATTTTTAATAAATCTCCCAGTTAAGAGACCCTGGTCTCTATCACCCACCGATTAATTAAACTGTGTACCAAATTAAGGCAAATGCTTTTCTTTGCCACTGTGTTTGCCCTCAAAGTCCAGGAAGAACAGAAGGTGGAGATAAGGTTAGCCTCAGCAAATGGAGCTATCATTTGTAACTACTACCCCTATCCATTCAGCTAAAATGTAGCATTTATTGCTATTGTGCAAGTGTCACTTGAATCCATCAGGGCAGTACTCTGTGTTCTTCCCTTCCCACATCTCGTCAGGGCAGGACATGTTGACCCCAGAGAAACACAGAAGATGTGCCTAGAGCAGGCACACCAGTTCTTACCACAAAGCCAGAACTGCAAGCTCAGTAAGGTACCGGGAGTGCTGATCCTGATTCCAAAGACTCTTAATATTTTAGTTAAAGCACCTGAAAGAACGTAATTCCATTGTCCTAGGAAAAACAAAACAAAAAACATTCTTTGCTTGCCTCAAAATATGAGAAATAGAACCGACCTTCAATGCTGATAGGAGGGCCGCCGTTGTCACCATGGATGGGGCCTTCTTTTCTAAACAATGTTCCCTACAACATTAGCCTAGTAGATGCTCCTGGTAAAAAAGACCTTTTTGCTAAATAAGTTTTGGAAATACTATATTTTCTATCTCCCTTGGAAACTGAAGGTGCATATTAGCATATTCAAGGCTCTGAGAAGTCCTGCATTAAAAAAAAAAGTCTTACTTTTGTGTAGCCCAGTGTTTCTCAAATATATTCTTTATGGGGACTCCTTTTCAAACAATACTTATGAATATTTTCTAGAACTCAGGATTTAAGGAGAAATCTGAGAAAATGCTACAGTGGAGAATTTATACTCAATGGGAGAACTCATTTGGTTCTATCATGGAAAATTAAAAGAATAAATGGCAGTGTGAATCACATCTAAAAACATTGGCAGGGCTCCTGAAGAAGTTGGGAAATAGACTTCCATTCCGTGCCAGGAGACTTCCTCTAGGGATAAAGAGACTTCTTTAGTCCTGAACAGAAAAGCAGAAGCAATATTCTTTGTTTACGTTAGAGTGGGATATTGGCATGATTAGTAAACTACCAGAAGAGTCTTTTTCTATTTTTCCCACTCCCTCAACCCATATCCACCCAGATCACATGCTATTTTACCCCCTTATATCCTACTTCTTTCATGTCCACAGCCACCCTCTTCATTCAAGTTACCATGTTGGGCCTGTCCACCTGGACAACTGGAATGGCCTATTCACTGGTTTCCCTACTTTCACTTTTGTCCCCCTAATGTATTGTCCACACCACAGCAAGGTGATCTTAAAACTTGGATCTGATGAAGATCACATACTGCTTAAAACTTTCCAAAGCTGGCCCTGCCGTGAAGAGAACATGAAGATGACACAGGTCTGGCACAGCATTTCTCATCTAACTCATCTTGATTTACCTCTCACTCATTTTCCATGCTCCAGCCATACTGATCTTCTCCTGTATCCTGGAGGAAATCATTCCCTCCTGCTGCACCCAGCCTTCACAGATGGTCTTCCCTCTACCTGGAATACTCTTTTCCCATCAGTTTTGCCTGTTTATCCTTTCCTCCAGGAAGGCCTCCTTGATTTGATGGTCTAGATGAAGGCTATACAAAGTGCAGTCTAAAGCGGAGCAGGTGTAGCTCAGTGGTTGAGCACCTGCTTCGCATATACGAGGTCCTAGTTTCAATCCCTAGTACCTCCTTTAAAAAAAAAAAGTACTGTCTACACTTCAGAGTCACTCCTCAAGCTGTTTGCAACGAGACAAATGCAGAAATTGGGAAAGAAGCATT
>JAQZBX010006007.1:0-54552 GCA_029593785.1 Cabassous unicinctus
GTTTTTAATATGGGGTGGGGAAGCGGGAGGGAGGTTGGGTATGTGGGAGTGTCTAATATTATGTGTGTGACCTTGCTGTGACCTAAAATTTCTTTGAAAATTAAACTGAAAATTGGGAGACACTGGGGAATGAGATGGGGAACGTTTCACGATACACTGGACATCCGATATTACAATGATAAAAGGAAAATAGAATAATTTCTGTAATATTCTTTAATGTCATGATGTGTTGGTCCTCCAAATTTGTCATTTTTCAAGATGTTATTGGCTATTCGGGGTCCCTTACCCATTCAAAAATTTCTTGATTAATTGGCTTTTCTATTTTTGCAAATAGGCTGTTGAAATTTTGATCGTGATTACTCTGAATTTTCAAATCAATTTGGGTGAAATTGACATCTTAAAAGTATTTAGTCTTCCAGCCCATTAATATGAAATGTTTTTCTCTTTATATAGGTCTTCTTTGATTTTTTTAAGCAGTGTTATTTGGTTTTCTGTGTAGAAGTTATTTACATCTCTGGCTATATTTATTCCTAATTTTTAATTATTTTAGATACCATTTGTATTAGTTAGCCAAAGGGGTGCTGATGCAAAATACCAGAACTCTCTTTGCTTTTATACAAGGTATTTATTTGGGCTAGTAACTGACAGTTACCAGGCCATAAAGTGTAAGTTAATTCCCTCACCAAAGTCTATTGCCACATGTTAGAGCAATTTGATAGTCTGTGAGGGTTCAGGCTTCCTGGGTTCCTTTCTTCCTGTGGCTTGCTTCTTTGTGGACCCAGCTCCTCTGCCATCTACAAAAGGCCAGCTGTAGACTCTCAGGTGAACAGCTTGTTTCTCTTCCCAGGGCATTTTCTCTTTCCTCATGACCAAGCTCCTCTGTGTGCTTACTTCCCAGGGTTACAGCTCAAAACTGCACCCTCCCTTCTCTGTGGTGTGGTTTCTCCCCAAGGGGGAAGGGAATCAATGTCCTACTGATGTGGCCCAATCAAAGTATTAATCATTATTTAATCAAGGAAAAGCAAACTTCCGAATCCAATATAATCTATTATATCCAGAGGAAAAGACCAGTTCAAAAACAATCCAATATCTGTTTTTGGAATTCATAAATAATGCCAAACTGCTACACCAATGTAAAAGGAATTTTCTCTAGACTTTCTCATTAGGTTGCTTTTTACTAGTGTATAGGAACACTACTGATTTTGGGTACTAATCTTGTATCCTGAAAATTTCCTAAGTTGTATTTTAGCTTTAATATTTTTGTTTCAGATTTTGGGGCCTTTCTATGTATAAGATCATGTTATCTGAAAATAGCAAATATTTTAGTTCTTCCTTTCTGATTAGGATGTCCTTTATTACTCTTTCTCTTCTAATTGCTCAATCTAGAATTTCTAGAAAAATATTGAATAACCATGGTGACAGTGGGGATTCTTGTCTTGTTCCCAAACTTAGCAGCAAATCTTTCAGTCATTCACCACTGAAAACAATGTTAGTTGTGGGTTTTTCATATTTGACCTTTATTATGTCAAAATTTTACTTCCATTTCTATCTATCTCTATGGTCCAATGAAGAAAGGATGCTGAATTTTGGCAAATGCTTTTTCTACATCAATTGAGATCATCATTTGTTTTTTCTCCTTCAGTTTGTTAATGTGGTGTATTACATGAATAGATTTTTTTTAACCACACTTGTGTACCTTGAATAAAACCCACTTGATCATTGTGTATAATTCTTTTATCATGCTATTGAATTCAATTTGATAGTATTTTGTTGAGGATTTTTGCATCTATATAAATAAGAGAGATTAGTCTATAATTTTTTTCCTTGTGTCCTTATCTGCCTTTAGTATGTGCGTTGATGATGGGTTTATGGGATGAGTTAGGTAACATTCACTTCTCTTCAATTTTTTGGAAAAGTTTGAGCAGGATTGTTATGGATTTTTCTTGGAATGATTGTTAGAATTCACCTAAGAAGGCATCATAAAGAAGGCATCTGGTCCTAGACATTTCTACAGGAGGTTTTGATGAGTGATTCAACCTCTTGGAATTGGTTTGTTGAGATCTTCTATTTCTTCTATTTTCAGTGTAGGTTGTTCTTGTGATTTTAAGAAATTTACCATTTCATCTAAGTTATCTAGTTTGTTGTGCTGTTTTCATAGTATACTTTTATGATCTTTTTGTTTTGTTTTGTTTTTGTGTTTTTTTTTCTCTTAAAAGATACTTACATTACATAAATGTTACACAGAAAACATAGGGATTCCCGTACGCCCCACTTCCCACACCTCCCATAACCTCCCACATAAACATTCTTCATTAGTGTGGCACATTAATTGCAACTTATAAACACATCCTGGGGCTCTGCCATCAAGCATGGACCATAGTTCATATTGTAGAACACATGCTCTCCCACACAGTTCTGCATGTTATATGATGATATAAAATGGCCTATATCTGTCATTGCAACGTCACCCATGACAAATCCCAAGTCCTGAAAAAGCCCCTGTATTACACCTGCTTTTCCCTCTCCCTGCCGTCAGAGCATCCAGTGGCCCCTGGCTCCACATCAATGTTGTAATTTCTTCTTTGGGGACAGTAGTAATATCCCATTGTCACTTGTGATTTCATTGATCTGCATTTTCTTCCTTTTTTCTTTGTTCCTATAGCAAAGGGCTTGTCAATTTTGCTTACCTTCTCACAGAATCAACTTTTGCTTTTGTTGGTTCTCTCTATTGTTTTGTTGAAGTTGTTCTAATTTCATTTATTTCTGCTCTAGCTTTTGTTATTATTTTCCCTCTGCTAGCTTTGGAATTAGTTTGCCTGTTTTTTTTTTCTAGTTCCTCCAATTGTGTAGTTTGTAGTTTGATCTTTGATTTTAGATTTTTTTTCCTTTTTAATGTAGGTATTTAGGGCTATGCATTTCCTGCTCGCTACTGCCTTTGTCAAATTCCATATATTTTGATATGTCTTTTTCTCATTTCCACTCATCTAAAGATATTTACTAATTTATCTTGCTGTTTCTTCCTTGGCTTGCTGATTGTTTAAGTGTATGTAGTTTAACCTTCATATTTTTTTTTAAATTTTCAAGTCCTCCATCTGTTATTGATTTCTAACTTAATTCCATTATGATGAGAAAATGCTTTGTACAGTTCCAATCTTTTTCAAATTTTCAAGACCTTTTTTGTGACCCAGCATTTGGTCTTCTTGGAGAATGATGCATGAACAATTGAGAAGAAAGTAGTATATCATGCTATTTTGTGGTGCATTATACTGTGTATTTATATGAAGTTTAGCTCATTTATCGCGTTATTCAATTTCTCTATTTCTTTATTAATCTTCTGGATAAATGCTGTATATATTGATGTGAGTTATGTACTGAAGTCTCCATCTATGATTGTAGAGATGTCCATTTCTTCTTTCAGTTTTGACAGTGTTTACCTCCTATGTTTTTGGACACCCTGACTATGTGCATAAATATTTTTCATTGCTATTTTTTCTTGGTGGATTGGAACTTTTATTAATATATAATGTCCTTATTTCCCTCATAGCAGTTTTATATTTAAGTTCTATTTTTCATGATATTTATATAGCTACCCTGGCTTTTTTTTAAGCTACCGTTTACATGGAACATCTTTTTCCAGCCTCTCACTTTCAGAGTATTCATATCCTTGTGTATAAGGTGCTTTTTTTGTAGACAACATATATGTGGTTCTTTTTTTTTTAATCCAGTCTATCAGTCTGTGACTTTTGATTAGGGGAGCTTAATCCATTTACATTCCATGTTAGTACTCTAAATGCAGTACTTATTTCACACTTTTAATGCTTTGGCTTTATACTGATAATCGTCATTTTTATTCTCTTCTCTAAGCATCTCTCTCCTGTCTTTTCCTTTTAGCCTGCAGTAATCTCTTTAGTATTTCTTATAGAGCCGGTCCTTGCTAATGAACTTTTCAGTTTCTATGTATTTGTCAATGTCTCAACTCTCCTTCATTTTTAAGGACAGTTTTCCTGGATAGAGAATTCTTGTCTGGCAGTTTTTCTATTCAGTATCTTAAATATTTCATACTACTGAATTCTCACCTCTTTGGTCTCTGATGAGAAATCGGCACTTAATCTTTTTGTGCATTCTTTGTATTTGATGAATTGCTTTTTTCTTGCTGCTTTCAGAATTCTCTATATTTGGCATTTAATAATCTGAGTAATATGTGTCTTGGACTAAGTCTGTTCAGATTTATTCTGTTTGGAGTATGTTATGTTTCTTGGAAATGGCTATCTATATCTTTTAAAAGAGTTGGGGAATTTTAAACCATTATTTTTTCAAATACTCTTTATACCCCCTTTCCCTTCTTGTCTCCTGGAACATTCAGGATGCATGTTTGTTTTGTTTGTTTTGTGCTGTCATTTAGTTCCTTGAGACTCTGCTCAATTTTTTCCATTCTTTTCTTTATCTGTTGTTCTGTCTATTCTTTCAGATGCTATGTCTTCTAGCACACTCATGGTTTCTTCTGTTTCTTCAAAGCTGTTGTTGTATGCCTCTAGTGTATTTTTAATTTCATGACATGCCTTTTAATCTTGTAACATCTGTTTACTTCTTTGCATGTGTTCAAATTCTTCTTTATGATCACCCAGTGTCTTCTTAATATTCTTAATCTCTCTAGCCACCTCCTTGAATTGACTAAGGAGATTTGTTTGAATATCTTTGATTAGTTGTTTCAAATCCTTTATCTTTTCTGGAGGTTTAATTTGTTCCTTTGCTTGAGCTATATCTTCCTGTTTCTTAGTATGACTGTCATTTAGGCAGTTGATTTTCTTGATGTGTTTAATCAGGAGACCAATTTCTCTTTCTGGCCTCTGTTGATTGGTGTGCCCTGGTCTACATCCAGAGCCATGAGGGAGGTAGGCAGAAGAAAATCTGAGGTGGAGAGGGAAGCTTATTCATACCAGCACAGCCACAGTCTGCTCCAAACAGGCAAGCAAGCCTGGCCCTTCTTTATTTGTAGGGTTATTCATACACCACTGTTTTCCCTTAAATGTTACATAGAAGGAACACAAAATGCAACTTCTTAGAATCATCTCTGCTGTGCTTTGGGAGTATGTGTGCTGAGACGAAGGGCTCTGTAAGCTAATAGCTGATTCAACAGTTGGACTGATGCTCAAGCAGTTGGGCCACTGCCAAGGTTTTAACCCTCACAGTTTAACCCTCATGGGTCTCTGCCTGAGTCTTAACCCTAACAATTGGCTTTACCCTAAAGCTCCTCTTTGACACTTAGTTCAAATTATTTTAGACCTTTAAAATAGTTTCCGATTAACTGATCAGATGTTTTTCACCTCTCATTCATCTGATTCTTGCCCTTTATCTAAGGCACAATTTTTGAAAATGCAGTTTCTGTGTGATCATTTCATACCCAGGGCAAAGTTTCCTTGATCTGTCCTTTGTTATTGTTGTTAATGTTGTTTTGATTTGCTTTTGTATAATTTTAACTCTCATTTCATTATCTTTAGCTGCTTTACCTGAAGGGCTAATTTTGGTAGGAGTTTGCTCACAGAGACTACCTTCTCAAGTCAGTTTTTTCCCACCCAAATCAGGATTTGGGACCCACAAAGTGGATGCATATCATTTCCAAAGTGTCTTGTGGAGATCTAAAAGACTGCCAATCTTCTCTTGACAGATCTCTGAATCTGTGATTTCCTAACATGCAAAGCAGATGGGACTCTTCAGCCAGCTGTTCCCCACATTCCTAATGTGGTACTCTGCTTTTAATTCTTAACTGACTCCACCCCTGCTGTGGGCGTGTTTGAGTCACACTCTATCTTGGCTGCAGTGGGTTGAAACTGCTACACTTGTCCCAGACCCTGTGATCTGAATTCTTTAATCAACTGCCACAACCTGTCTGTGCCTTGCCTCCTTCTTTCTTAGGGAAGAGCCACCCTGTAACAAGCGGTTTCCTGCTGTACCAAGAAGGCACTGTGTCAGTCCCTCTTCTGTCAGGGGTGAGGTTGAAACAAAGGCAGCTGATTGCTTCCTGTCCTGGGCATGTTAACACTGTTCCCCACAGGCCTGAGAAATTGCAGTGTCTCTACATCAGCTCTGCTTCTTCCGCTGCATGGGGTAGGGTTGGAACAGAGGTTGCCAATATTTTTCTATGCTGAGCATGTTGAAATTGTCCCATTGCCCTGAGAAACTGATCAAACTCCGCCCCACTTCTTCCCTTCCCAGAACCAGGGTTGAAACAACATCAGCTAGCTGGTTTTTGTCTTGGAAAGGTTGAAACTCTTTTTTTTAGAGCTGAAAACCAGCAGTCTGAAATCTCTAATCAATAACCACAGCCTTATCCCCCGCTTTTCTTGGAGAAGAGCTTCTCTTCAGCAAAACTTGTCTCCACAGCCCCAAAGTATTATTGTGCCTCTAAATCAACCCAGTTTCCTCTCTTGCCAGGGCTCAGGTTACAGGTTAAAACAGAGGCTGCTGGTTAGCCTCTGTCTTAGGCAGGTTTAAACTGTAACTGTGCTCTGGACTGGAAAACAACTAACAGAATTTGCTAATAAGTAGAATGTAGTTGGTACCCAGTTATGCCCCTTCCAATGTTTTTGAAACAGGGGGCTTCATTTTTCAGGCAGGGAGTGGCTCCTGAGGCAGACTGCCATGCCAGTGGGGAACGGGTACCTGCCTCTGCAGTGTGGAAGGACCTACTCACAAATCTTACCGCAGTTTATCAGTCTCTTTTACTCTTCCCTGGGATGGTATACAGTATTATTCTGGTCTCCAGAGCCTCAAAATAGTTGATTTAGACATTTCCTGGCTAATTGCTAGCAGCCATGAAGGGGGACATGCAAACAGAATCCCACAGCTCCCTTCTCCACCATCTTGGAATCCCTTTCCTCCCATTGCATTTTTAAGATACAGAACTAGAAACCCAGAAAAAAAAAATATTATACTGGTAAGTGTGGTGGGATACAAAAAGGAGATAGTTGAAGTAACCACACTGGATAAAATTCATAAGAGAATATAGAAATTCCACTTCACTTAAGATGCAGAATTCTGAACAAAATATTGTACTAAATCTAACATTTTTTAAAAAGCCAGATAATCTAAAACATCATATATTTTCATGAGACCACCAGGGATTTAAAATAACAAAATCCATGTAATTTGAATTTCAAAGATGTACTCATCCCTCAAAGAAGAGATGTGACGAACTGTTTCAACTTTGTCCGAGGGTGGAAGAAAGAGTTGGCCATAGAATAAACAGTAATAAGAAATCAGTTAAATTATAAATAATTCTTAAAGCCAAGTATGGGATAGAGTGTTAGTTGGAAAAAGAAGAAAAACCTAGACTCAAGGTATTTGTATTCACTCCTCAAATCTTCTCTGAAGGTCTCTACCAAATGATCATGAGAAAGATTGGGAAATGGCTTGGAGATGTTCAGACAAGGTCACCATGCAACTCTTAAAATATCAAACATCCTCTTCTCTAACCAAATTAGGGACTGCTGTTACTTTACCAAAGACATCTTTATTCTTACATTAGTCTGCCATAACATTAGGTAAGATTTATTGCCACACTTAATCATAGAATTTCTCCTGCTTTCTGAAAGCATCTAATGTGTGAGAATTTCCTTCCTTATAGTTTTCCCCTCAATATCTAACCAGGGCCTAAATCTTAACATATTTTCTTTATAACACCCTCTTACCTAGAAACTGCACATTTCTTCATGGCGTGTGTTCTTCCTCACAGCACTGAATAATAAAGCCAACTTTTTGAACCACAGGTATTCCTAAAGTTCTTTGACTAAAGAGCATTGACAATTACTAATTTAAAATATCTAATAGAGAGGAAAAACAACTTGCACAGACATATGGGAAATTTCATCAGAGACTGTTACTATAAGTATGAGCCACTCTGATTGTGAAGCCCTTTCTTACATCAACTATACTGTATCTGACCAATACAGGCTCTCTCCCCAGCCTAATCATATCACCTGCTAAAACACTCTTTCCTTTAAGAGTTCTTTCTTTCTGTAAATAGAACTATATATTTATGTTTGAGAACATTTAGCAGCTATCTCCAAAATTTCACTGTTTCTATTAACAGCTTTTGTGAAGTCTGCCAGTAACATACCCCTCTCAAAAACCCCTCTATTTGTTAATACTTTTTAATATAATAACATAATGTATTACATATTTCAACTCTGAAAACTCTGATAACAGTAGTAGAATTTTGTATAAAAATGTCATATGATAAAGTAGTAATTAAGAATATGAGTTGTAATGTCAGTCTGTGTGAGTTCTAATTTGAGCTTATTCTTTAATCTGTTGCCTGACCATGAAGAAGCTGTGAAAATTTTGTGGTCCCAGGTTCATCACCTGTAAAATTCAGCCATTCAAATACACTTAGTAAAACATACTTCTATGTACTTGGGATACAGCATTGAACATAAATGGCAAAAATATTGCACTCATAGAGCTGTCATTGTAGAGAAAAGTAGAAAAGGCATAACAGACATAAAAACAATACATAGAATATTATATGTAGATAGGCGCTATGGAAAACAAAAGCAGCATAGATAAGGGATGGGGCAGGTATGATTTTAAATAGGGTGAAAGAAATGGTCTTAAGAGGGAGAGAATGATAAAAGACCCATGCAGTTATCTGGGAAAAAGGAAGTTCAGAAAAAATATATATATATGTATACAAATATTCCAGGCAGCATCAGAGCTAATCTGAATAAGGAAGGGAGAGAAGGTCAACGTGGCCATTCCAAATTGTGCATGATAGGCACAATGATAACGGATGAGTTCATAGAAATAAATAGGGGCAAGGTCATTTTGGGTCTGTATGATCTTGTAAAATTCTGATTTTTGCTCTTAATGTCATAGAAAGTATTGTAGGTTTCATGAAGAAAAGTGACATAAGACAATTTACATTTTAACAGTAACACTCTGGCCTCAACATTGTGATAGAATCAAAGGGTAAAAGATAGAAATCAGGGAGACAATCTAGAAGGATGTGACAATAATTTAAAGATTGAGATGATGGGTCTTTTCACCATGGTGGTAGCTGAAGAGATGTTGAGAAATAGTCACATTCTAAATACGTTCTTCCCAGAGAATGAATTGGATATACCAATAGACTAGATATGATGTGTTTGACATAGAGAAAATGCCAGGTTAAGTCTTAAGTTTTGGCCTGAACAAGTAAGAACATAGTTTTCCATTACTAGAGATTAAGTTTTAGATATTATATGTATCTATCTGAGTGTTATCCTGTGAAGATAAACTATGTTAATTATATACCTAAATACTTTTGAATATTGTCTGGCATTTAGGTGCTCAGGAAATATAATCTACTTTTACTGTTGTTATATAGCATCAATTATTTGTGAACAAAAACTATTGTTCATATATATTCTATTCCAGTCTTAATTTTTTTGTCAGTCTTCAAGTAGTTCAACCTTTATAATATATAAAATTTTGACATATCACCACAAACAAAAGGATTTTGTCTTAAGAATGCTTCAGACCACATCTTACATAAAACATTATATGCACTGATAAGAATAGGGAAAATAGAGGGACAATGGAATTATTTTAGTGTTTTCACATTGCCCAAAATTTATATTACATTCATTTAATAACACCATAAATTCTCTTTAGAATACATTATTAAAGGACAAGGTAGTCTGAATTTAATCAAAACATAAGCAATTTCTGAACTTATTGCTGTCTGAAAAATTAGACAATCTCTTGAACATCATTGCCAACACAAACCAACAGGATACATTTTCTAAATTATAAAAATGTACATAAAAGAAAACAAGTCCAGCACAGATTATAATAAAGAACAGGAAATGTAAAAGAATTAAAAATATAAGAAAAGACACAATGCAAGTAATTAAAATGAATATTTTAATTAAAATGAATTAAAATGCATTAAAATGAATTAAAATTGAGTAATTAAAATGAATATTATTTAAAAACGCTTATCAAAGATATCTAATTGCAAAAAAAAAAATAAAAGAGAATTGCTATAAATATAGACTCTGGACAACATAGAGTTCAGAGTAAAATTAAATGTTAATATAGGAATTTATATGAATATTACATGTGATACTTAAAATTTTAGGTAAATTCAGTATGTAGAGATAATAATGTACATTTTAATTATTTAAATAAGCTAATTAACAGTGATTAACTGGTGAGAATTTATTAAAATTTAATCATAAACCAGCATTTGAGCTTTATTTTAATATTTCTGAAATCATTTAAGCAAATGAACTAATATTCTACAAAGTATACTTTGATAAAAATTTAAAAGGATATAAATCACATGAAGGGAAAATATATCTAATAACCATTGCTTATGTCTAAGTAAAAATAATCAGAGGAAAATGATAAAACTTACTTTCTTAAATATAAATGAAATAGTTGAGAATTAAAACTTCAAGTCCAGATTATGCCGAGGCACTTTTAAAAGGAAATATTAGCAGCTATGTGACTAAAATTTTTGAGATGCCACAAAATTTTGATTCATTATCAATTCTCAGCTTTGCAAATTTCCTTTATTAAAATTCTTAAAACAGATGAAACAAAAATTTAACTGAAAAATGTATCTCTTTTTAAAGGACATAAACTTATAAAAACCAAGAAAAAGGAAATAATTTTATTAGTCATACTAAAATTAGACATAACAATAGTAAATACTGAAGCTTATTAATGCATCACAAAATGGTAGGGTGTTCAACTGGTAGGCAGCTAGGCACAAAAGAAGTATAATTTCATGCAGTTATTTAACCACATGAATTTATAAAACTTCAAGATTTAAGGCATTGTAAGATGAAATAATTTCTTTGATGAACCCAGAAAACATTCATCTCACAAGTTTTTACGAAAAAGAAATTACCAAAGTTTATGCTGATGAATGGAAAACAAAAGTTGCAAATTAGAAACAGAAATTGAAGACATGTTTATATGTATGCAGCATATATACATGATTAGTCTAGAAGACCATAAACAAAACTCTCAAAAATGGTTAGGATATTTCTATTTTCTTTAATAATCTAAAATATTTATCAAATTTCCTTCAATGTTCACATAATTCTTCTATAAATTAATTATATCACAATCTTTCACTTTCCCCTAAAATCAAATATTGAAGTTTTCTTTTTCCTATGTAGCTGTATCTTTATGAATAAGATTAGGCAAAAATATTTATAAAATACCAGTGAATATTTTCTTAACAAAAGCTATTGTGAAGTTAAAATTTTGAAAGAATATAAGCATTCATATGATTCTGGTCAAATTTATTAGTACTGCATTAAATTATTTCTATTTATCATCCGATTTAATTTTTATGGAAACTATGGATTTAGAATGATTTTCCTTGTGCAGTTGAGAAGACTAGAATAAAAGTTTCAGTGGCTAGGAATATACAGTGAAAAAGTTGGCAAATTTAAATTCTAAACCATGGATATTTGAGTCCAAAGCAGCACTCTTTAAGACTGTGCTGTATTAGTTCTCTACACAATAAAAAACTTCAGAAAGTGCTTTTCATAATAAAATTATCTCAATATGGAATATCCAAGGGGATTTCTACCAAGTTGCTCTTAGAAACATATATTTAAACCACCTCTTTAACAAATAATTCATGGAATCTAAATACTAGGTAGATTTCTAAAAATATATTCTTGGAAATATTCCAGATAATATGTGGTCTAATAAAGGATGGCTCAACCTAAATTCAAACTAATTACAAAATTTAGATAGATGCCAAGTAATTCCCAAATAGGAAATAAAGAAGAAATGCACTTAAAAGTTCAGTTGACTGGAGCCCTCTCTACTTTGCATGACTCTAATTAGAGCATTTTTTACTTCTTTACTCCTGAGACTATAAATGAGTGGATTCAGCATTAGAATCACCATAGTATAAAACACAGAGCCCACTTGATCCTTTCCCAAGGAGTAGGAATTCTTTGGTCTTAAATATGTAAAAATTGCAGTGCCATAATAGATGGTGACTCCCAGGAGGTGGGAGGCACAAGTAGAGAAGGCTTTGTGTTTTCTACAAGTAGAATTAATTTTTAGGATAGTACAAAGAATGGACAGGTAAGATGCAAAGATTATGGTAAGAGACATCATTACATTTAAACTAGCAAGAATGACTATCATGATTTCAGTGTCATGAATGTCAGTGCAGAAAAGGGCTAAAATTGGTGTTATGTCACACAAAAAATGATAGATTACATTAGAGCTGTAAAAATGGAAACTGGTCATGTAAATAACAATAACTAATTATTCAGTACAGCCAATCAGGTAGGAACCAGTTAGGAGGGCACGTCAGAATCTGGTGGACATAACTACCTGGTAGTGAAGAGGCTTGCAGATAGCCACATAGCAGTCATAGGCCATTGAAGAGAGAAGAAAAAATTCAGTGACCCAGAAGGACACAAAAAAATACATCTGGTGAAGCAGCCTATGAGTGAAATATACTTGTTTAAAGTCAGTAAGTTCTCTAAGGTTTTATGTGTGATGACCATTGAGTAACTGAGGTCAAGGAATGACAAGTGACTGAGGGAAAAGTACATGGGGGTGTGAAGCTGGAGATCCAGGCGAATAATCAGTATCATCCTTGCATTTCCCAGCACAGTAATCAGGTATATCAGGAGAAACAACATAAAGAGGACCTGCTGGATCTCTTCAGAATCTGTCAATCACATAAGGATGAAGTCAGGCACATTGGTTATTCCTGCTTCCCACAGGGTTCAACTGTTGTAAACTGTTGAGACATCAAATGTGATATTTAGCATAAACGACTTCCAAACAGTTTTTTATTTATGGGAATGATCTGGCCTTTAAAAAACTGCTTTGTGACTCTGAAATTCATAATGAAGAATAATTTGCAATATATGTTTTTTTAAAAATCATAGTTTGACTGCAAAATAAAAATTCCATATAAATCAACATTTGTATATTGCATAATGGAAAGTCATATATACATGTATTGCATAATTAGAACAAATATGACACTTTTATATATACTTCTCTTCATTGACACACTTATTCAAGTTAAAATCTTTCACTGTAGGTTTTTCTGCTGTACACATTTCCTTTTCAGGTGAGTAAAAGTCACAGAAAGATAAAACTTAGCCAGAGTCACAAACATTAACTCTCATTGGCTCTGTGATTCTTAAAAGTATGGCTGAGTCCAGAGATCATGATTGTAACATTATATTCCTAGTCATATTTAATTTCAGATAAGAAAAAGCTAGTTGTGAAATAAAAAATAATAGAGAGTGTTAATGTGTCATTTACTGTTCTTTTGTATCCAAACATATTTAAAACAACAACAGATCAGAAATTTGAACCTCAGGTATATTAATATTTTATACCACACATTACTATTAATTTTAAGAAGGTATTTTTTAGACAGATATATAATCAAAATTCTTCCAAAAATTAGATTGTAAGTATATGCTCATTGCTTGATGACTCTGATTCCATCAATTCCTTATTTTCATTTCTACAGATCCTGACATTACTTATGTAAGAACTGTGCTATTTATATAGATTTTTGTGCACTCTTCTAACAATATTCCTCTTTTTAAAGATAAACCAAAACACTCTAACTTTGAGATTAATACTTACTATGAGTCCAAATTAGTGAAAGACTTCCTAGATTATTAGCTGTCTAGAGTTTGTCAACCTCAAATGTTTCTCAAAAATGAAATATGTATAACACGCAGGAGCCTGAAAATTCTGTGAAATAATATTTGTTTCTTTTAAGATAACTATGCTTTAATTTTCCATGCAATTATTTTTTGGAGGTAAAATAAATCAACCTAAAAATTTTGTTCAGGACGAGGGAAATAGAAAGTTCACCTGGAAATTATTTCTCTCAAGTATACCAGGAGCTATTGTGAACTCAAGCAGAGCAGTTTATCCCTTGCTTTTCATCCTGTTATTGCCAGGGAATCTTTTATATTGGGGATTGCTGATAATGCAGCATTTGGTCATCTCTGGAACCAATTTCCCAGGAAGATTGCTTGGCATCATGCCAAATAGAAAGTTTCAATGTCTGATGCCTACATGTTAGGTTATTAAGAGAGAGTTGTCTTCCTCTTAGAAGCCACATAACATTAAGCATCACTTTTTGCTATTTTTTGTAGTGATCTAATTTATGACTGGGTAAAAGACTAAGTATTTTTAGAGAAATGCTTAATCACTTTGTGGCTGAAAGGCCATATCGATAACCACCATGATAGAATAGCACATTTTTCCTAATGAAAGATTTTTATATTTAAAAGTGTGACACAAAGGATTAAGCATTTTTCATTATGGAAATGCTATTATATAACAAATTCAAAGAAGAAAATAAATGTCATTCTTTAGATATGTTTTTTCAAGATTTTCCTTTGTTCATGTAAAGGTTATTTATAATCCTACTTATGCTTTTATATAATTTTATCACTCGGAATTTTCAGTAATAGCCTGATTTTATTATTTAATATTCATATACACTTTCACCTTTGTTATAGTAGATTTTTGTAAAACCCACAATTTCATATATTTTGCATTGACTGGTACAGCATAACTTTATTTCGAGGAGAGTGCAGCAGATGATGGATGACATTTTTGAAGAATCACAAAGAAAACAAAGTGGAGTTTCTCCAGTCAGTTTTGGGAGTATCAACTAATTCATTGACATAGAAGAGGCAATAGTGTAATTAGCCACAACAATGATTGTGCAATTTGTTTTATTATTTTAGGGTGTTGGCTTTTAATATATTGAAAGAAACATGATAAGAAAATGTAAAAATCAGTGCTAAGTAAAGATTTTATAATTATGTTAATGGCCAAAAGCTTACATCCTCTATGTACAACCAAGTGAAGTATAGTCTTGTGAATTTTTCATTAATTAATGATAATAAATATCAATTTTCATGTAGATTTAGAAGGAATTAATACAAGAAATACCTTTTAAACTACAGAATTTCAGGAGAGAAATTCATTGTATGGATCAAGGAATTAAAAATTATGTATTAGGTATTTGATAAAACTTTGAGTGTACAATTCTTCATTTCATAAAAAATTCAGTGATTCTGAGGAAACCTTATGTGGAAATTAAACAGCATCACTAATTTATTTCACATAGGAGAACTTTCTGTTCAAGATGTCCTGTATCAATGTCACCTCAATAGGTTCTGCTTACACCTTGCAAAATCACCACGGGGGAGTTTATCATCCCAGCATTGAAAACAATTTTTTAAAGTCATTAAGTGTTCTTTCAAATAATACAAGTAATATTCAAATAAAGAATAATTCACAAGCTGCTAAATCTTTATTGTTGGGATTCAACATAACATCTCTAATGGTAAAGAAAATGATGAAAATGAGGAATAAGAAGCAGAAAGGGGCCATGTATTCTTTGTCCTACATTTCAACAAAATTTGAACTTTATCTCTGACAATTATATTTAATGTCATTATTTAAAATAAATCTAATACTTCTTGTAAGTCTTTCAATTTTTCACATGATTTGAAACTCTATTGGTAATAAATTTTATACTTTTCTGAAAAATTGGCTCTATTTTTATTTTATACTATTCTTCATAATCTGGGATATGCAGGTCTAATTTTTCTAATAGTCTATTTTTAACAGGTTTTATATATCCACATGTTTACAAGTATAATTTTTTATCCTCTTATTAATTATTAGGTTTTTAAACAAATCAATTTTATTGATATATGAATTGATATATATTGATATATAAATAAAGCATACAATTCATTCAAAGTGTACAATCAATGGTATCTGGTATAATCACACAAATGTGCATTCATGACTTCAATCATTATTAGAACATTTTCATTATTTAAATAATAATAAAACTAAATAAACAAACAAAATTCCTCACCTCTCAATCTCTCTGTTTTCCCTGTTGTACATAGCTGCTATTTCTGGATATTCTTGCACAATTACTTGTTTATTAAACAGTTATATTGAGATATATTCACATAACATATGATCTATCCAAAGTGTATAATCAATGACTTTTAGTATAATCAAAATATATATTCATCATATCAAAAATTTTAGAATAATTTCATTACTCCAAATGAAAGACTCCACATCTCTTAGAATTCTTTCCTCAGCCCTATATAACCACTAATCTAATTTCATCTAAACGATTACAAATTGGTTTCTTTTAGCATTTTATATAAATGGTATCATACAATATGTAGTAATACATGTCTGGTCTCCTTCACTTAGTATAATGTTGGGTTTTTTTTATCTGATATTCGCATTTTTCAGTATTAACTTACATTGTTCAGCTTCAAAAAAAAATAGTCTTATATATGCAATTTTATTCATATTCACATTTCACATAATATATTTATATTTCACATAATATATTTAGTTCATAGTAGGGCAATCATACAGTATTTGTCCTTTTGTGTCTGGCTTTCTTCACTCAACATAATGTCCTCCATGTTGATCCAACCTTTTTTGCAGTAATTGAAAAGCCAAAAATCAAATTTATTTGGAAGGGTAAGGGGCCTCAAACAGCCAAAAATGTCTTAATAAAGAAGAATGAAGTTGGAAGAATCTCACTTCTTGACTTTAAATCATATTAGCTACAGTGGTAACAAGAGCATGGTACTGGCATAAGGACAAACAGATTGACCAATGGAATAAATGGAGAAATCCAACATTGACACTCACATCTACAGTAAAGTTATTTTTTGTTGCTGTTATTGTTATTTTGAGATACCAGGACTGGGGATTGAACCTGGGACTTTGTATGTGGGAAATTGGTGCTGAACCACTGAGCCACATTGTTATTTTCATTTGTCTTGCTTTTTGTTTTGTTTTTTTTTTGTCAGTAGACACCAGGAAATGAATCTGGGACGTCCCATGTGAGAGACAGAAGCTCAACGACTTGAACCACATCTTCTCCCAGTCAAGTGATTTTTGATAAGGCTGTTAAGTCAACCCAGCAGGACCAGAGCAGTCTTTTCAATAAGTGGTCCTGGGAGAACTGGATAACCATATCCAAAAAAAAAAAAAAAGAAAGAAGACTCCTATCTCACACCTTATACAAAAATGGACTCAAAATGGATCAAGGACCTAAATATAAAAACAACCATAAAATTCCTAGAAGAAAATATAGGAAAACATCTTCAAGATCTTGTGATAGATGGTAGTTTCTTAAAACTTACACCCAAAGCACAAGCAAAAAAAAGAAGAAAAAAAAATAGAAACATGGGGCCTCCTAAAATTTCAACACTTTTGCACCTGAAAGAACTTTGTACTCTGTAATTTTCAAGTTAACAACCAGTACAGAAAGACAGGTTAAATATGAATCCAATCGAAAATATTTCCATTATGTCATTGATAACTGATTTGCTATGTCTGTTTCCAAAGCCTTAAAACAGTTTACATCTGCATTTCGTTCAGTGTTAAAGATGTTTAAGGTGACAGGTGAATTCATGTACCACGTACACTTTCATGGCAGAAACCAAAATCTGTCCAAAGATTTCAAATATTTTTTGATTTAAATGATGATATAGTTTGAAACATATCTCACTATATTTTCCCCTATTTTTGTTATCAGTCTCTCTTACCTTCACTGTTTTTTAAACTTTATATTTTCCCCTATATTTGTTATCAGTCTCTTTTATCCTTCACATGTTTTTTAAACTTTTTTGTGGCTTATTTATCTTTTTTTCTTTTTGATAAATATTATTAAATTTTATTTCCTTTAAGTTTATTTTTATTCTAGTTTTATCATTTCATTTCTACCATTTCGAGGTTAAATTAGTGGTTTTATCGAGTACTCAGAAATAACACATTACTATTATTATTTTTTTTGAGGTACCAGAACCAGCGAATGAACCCAGGACTCATACAGAAGCTGGCACTCAACCACTGAGCCACATCAGCTCCCCTGAGTTTGCTCCTACTGCTATTTGCTTATTGTTTTGCTCATTGTTTTTGCATGTGGTCTGCTCATTGTTTTTACTCATCTGTTTTCTTTAGCAGGCACTGGGAAACAAACCTGGTACCTCCCATGTGGGAGTCGGGTGCTCAACTGCTTGAGCCACACCCCCTCCCAACAAATTACTTTTTATTTTTTTAACCTGTTTCATAATACAAGAATTTAATATTTCCATTAGTCATCTGGTGGCCACTCTATCTTAATTGCAGTGCTATGCATTATTCATATAGACAATCATTATATAAATATACTGGAGTTAAATAATTTAAGTCCTATTTGAACAAGAATAACTTAAAGTCCCATTTATCATTTTATCAAATTTTGATTTTTCAAATTGAAAGGTCATGCATTTTAAAATATTTTGAATATTATTTTTAAAATATATTTTTGTCAGATAATGTAGCTAATTTAAATTTTGAAAATATAAACATATTTATGGATTAAACATAATAGAGTTTTATAAATGAAATTTGGTATGAATGCACTATTCTCAGCCCTTTAGAAGCCTCTCTTGGCCTCTTGATTCTTCATCTGCACATATACAGCTCAGTCTTCAGTGGAGGCCCTACAGAGAATCCCAGTAACAATATTTAGGTCATCTTCTTTTGATATCTTTTCTTTAGTTGCAACAAAAAAAAATTCAAACGTTATTCTGCAAATTAAAAATTTTCATATATATTAATCAAAGTTAATACATTTGTGTGAAGCATTTTACTGTTGGTTTAATTATATAGTACATGTTTTTTATTCATGATGCCACTTCATGTAATTCATTTATTTAGTAAATATTTCATCGTATATCTTCAATGTAACAGATAATATGTACACCATATAACAAACAATAAAATATCTTTGGCCTCTTAGGCCCTGCACTCCAGCCAGAAGATACAGAGAAATATACAGAAGTAAGTTATGCCATATTAGAACATGAGAAGTAACATTAAAGAAAAGAAAATATAATAAAAACTAGAGCCTGAGAGATTTGGGGGTATGGGCATGACAAAGCAACTGGATGCAGTGTGGTCAGGGCAGGCTTCAGTAAAAAGTGGTCATTTGATCAAAGACTTGAAAGGGAAAGAGTTAATCATACATTTTCATTTGAGGAAAGAGTTCCAAACAGGGGAGCACCAGTGCAAAGGCTGATTGTAGGTCATGGATGTGCAGTTTGAGAAACTTGGAGGAGGCCCATCTAACAAGAATGACATTCCATTGCAAGGTGTGGGCAATAATAACAACTAAGTCTCTATATATATGGGTGGTAATAACTGCTATGGAGGAAAAACTAAGTGGCAGAGGTCCATGCAGATAGCAGGGCTTGCTCTCCTAAAAAAATCTCTCATCTACTCTTAATTTGCTAAAGATAAAGACAACAGAATATATAGGTATATCAAGCATCAGTTAAATATTTTCACAGTTTATTGGATGATGCCTTTTCACACATCCTTGGAATGGCATAAATTTCAGGCACTTCTCATATTGTGCATTACTTATCTCCATATGTCTATGTTATGAGTACTTGATGTGCGTAAATGACCTTCTAATACAATGAGTCAGTGTTCAATCCAAACAAAAAAAGAGGTAAATGCTCTTTCAAATTTGAAGACTGTAAGTGATCAAGTAGTTTGTGTTATGCCATTTGATGTTACTGTAATGTTTTTCCAATTGCTGGTGTAATTGAATGCTAAGTATATGCAGGTTTGTTTAGATACATCCATAGATTACTCCTGGAAATTTTCTATGTATGATTCTGAAGGGAGTGGTTTTCACACCTTAGTTCCTCAAACAATAGATCAGGTGATTTAGCATTGGGATGACAGTGGGATAGAATAGAGAGGACATCTGTACCTGAGTCAGGAAACGTGTCAGTCCAAATATTTATGTTTCATTGGTTCAACTCAGGTCATTCTGAAAGCCATCTGTTCAACTAGCTAATTCACCACTGTATTCTATTAGTGTTTTTTATAATAAATCAGACTAAAACACAAAGTGAACAGATAAAAGATATTTCCTTCTCATACCTAAACACATGAGGTAGCATATCAGTGGACAGAGCATTGAAAGAGAAGATCAGAAATCTAGAGCTTTTAGCAATTATGTAAAATTATTTGCTATAATCTACTCACCAGTAGAATGAATATAATACTACTTACATAAGAACATAGGAATAAATGTTGAGGGACAAACTATGTTAGTAAGATTTAATTTTAAAACAACTTTAAAGAAAAAATATCTGAATTAGGTTGGCCCAGTTGCCTTAGGTCTTCTCGGGTTCTGCTGAACAAAATTAATCAAGATGTTTATTGGAAAGATACACTATGATTGAATTAAAATTAGTGTGAGCATTCATATTTCAATCACATTTCTTGGTTCAATATTTAACATTATGTCCTCTTTTAATAGTTAGATAGTTGTTCATTCTATTGCTTTGGGGAGTCTCATTTCTTGACAATCCATAAATTTTTCAGATCCCTCACATTCTGGCAGGAACAGTAAGAATTATTATGAAGAAAAGAATCTAGAAATTATTTTATTCCCTGCATAATGCTTGTTTATGTATTATTGACTGTGGATTTAGTGCAATAACAAATAAATAAATACAATCTAAATAATAATTAATGTAACCATAGAGAATAGTAATAAAATATTACTGTGAAAATGATTAAAAAAACTTTTCATCCAGGTATAAGCCTTAATATTTAAGAGTAAAAAGGCAGAAAAAAGTAAAAGTTAAAATAAAATAATTATCTTTCCTGTACAGTCCTATAGTTTAAAAAATTGAGAATCAAAGGGTTACCTGTACCAGAATCCAAGGTTTCTTTTATTATCTCTTAGTTAGCATTGGTTCAATTTACTAGTTATTTAAAATAGATTTTAAAAAAAACTTTTTATGTGTTCTCCCTATCAAAATTTTGATTCAAGTGTGAGGTCACATAATCTTTTGAAAATAATATTTGTTAAATATTTAAATTTGCAATGTTCTTCAAGTTTTATTTTTACTATATTGACATGGATCATATCAGTAAGAGAAAAAATCTTTTAGAATAGAAATAATGAGGAAAAGAAAGCCCAATTCTAACAATCCTCTGGAAAAATAAGGGAAAGTTTACTTAGGAAAATTGCCACTATCAGGCAAAAATGCATTCATAGAATTAGTAAAAAGAATAAAGGCAGAGAAACAGAGAAACTCTCAAATGAGGTATCAGAGAAGGCAGATTTTAGACTGAAGTCTATGTTTGCAAATAAAAATAATTAAGACAAAACAAATTAGAACACCAAATCATTTATTCTAATTAACCAAATATTTTGAGTGACTGTAACAGTATGAAATGTTTATAAATTTTTCATTTAATTAAAAAAATGTATTAATGACTTGAATGGGAAAACCCAATGACTGTTTTCTGTAATTTTAAAAGTGCCATGGGAGGAGGGATGGTCATAAATATTAACTAAAGGGAGGTTGAGAAAGAAGTGTTTATGCAGATGTGGTAAAAGCAGAACTGAAAGGAATAAAATAGAAAATTTTTTGAATATGAAGAAATCAATCAATTATTCTTATAAGCGATTAGGACCCACAAAGAAAAAATATCAGTCTTGATACAATTGTTGCCATCAGTTCAATGCTGTACCTGGGTTTGCAATGGTGAAAGACAAATAAAATACAATTTGGAATCTGAAAGCATGTGTTCATTGTCCACCTACATGTTTAAAAGCTGTATGTGATGTTAGGCTTTCTGTGCAATATTTACTGCTCTCTAAAATAACAATGCATTTGAATGACCATGAAGACCCAATGATAGAGGCCAGGTAGAACTATTAAATATATAAAGAACTAACCATAAAATATTTCTTTTAAATATTTCATTTTTGTTTATAATTGAAGGAGACTCAAGTAATTGAACTTTTATCATCAAATTAATTTATTTGTTAAATTAACAAATATTGGCCCTCAAAATTAATATTTTAACTAAATCCTTAAGAATGTATGTGACCTGTGTTGAACCAGGCATTTCATCCTTTTGCTACATGTAATATATATGCATTTTATGTGTTTGATAATATTCACATAAACATTTTATCGGGTTTAAATCCAGTGGTCCTTATTATGATTAAAATAGTATAAAGATGGGTTTAGTAATCATCTTCTACATTTTCATATACCAAAAGAGTATAATTTCAAACACTTTATCTAAGATTCATTTATAGGTTTATTCTGGATCCCAAAAGAAAAATTAACTAGGTATGAAGAAATCAAATATGCACATATGGAAAGAACTCAGAAATTGTAAAGAGAAAATGTCTGTAATTCTTAAGCAATTTAATAATAATGGATAAACCTTAGAAATTAAATAAAGAAGCTTCCATAAATACCATTTTAATAGAAATCAGAAAACTGTAGATATCTAGGATTCAATATGGAAACTCAACAAATTTTGCAAAAAATGAGAAAAATAATAAAATCTATAAAACACTTTCTGCAGGAATGGAATTTTCCACATTGCTTTATTTAACCTTTATAACAGCTCTCACAGCTAATACATATATGCCAGAGCTATGATTCAATTCCAGATAACACTTCCTATGCATGTATTTTTCATAATCTTACATTACTTCCTATTATACCTTGATTTTATTCTGCAGACACCCTTTCCCCACAGAATTAAATAAAACAAAACTTAATTTTTAGGGATGTGAACAATTTTTAAGCCATGAAGAAAAGAGAAAGAGACTGTTAACTCAAGAGACTTCCATTAGGAGACTGTGAAACAAATAATAATACGAAATGGCTTCAATATCACATAGATAGCAAAATAAACTTAAAAGTATAATGGAATATTTTCCTCATTATGTCAAAATATAAGCCACTGGACAGTTGATGTATTCTTGCCTTTATTGATAAATTTTCAAAACCATTTATGTATAGATGCTATTTCCTTAACTCTTACTTCAAAGTAGACTATCTTATTATGAAAGGGCTTATCTCCAAGAGTTAAAGTAGCACTACACTAAGAAAATATTTTAGGATCATAATAAAAGATTGAGAGTGAGTTATCTAGTATGTAAAAATCTATAAAATTGTGCAGTACAAAGTGTAAAACAGTATAAAATGTAGCATACTTAGTAGCAATGCTTCAATATATGTCCATAAGTTGTAACAACTGTACCACATTAATGAATGATGCTGTTAAAGGGAGAAAGTTTGGGGAAGCAGGAGGTGAGGTATATGGGAATCCCCTGAAGTTCTGATGTAACATTTATGTAATCGAAAGTGCCTTTAAAAATTAAGAAAATAATTTTAAAAACCTAGAACAGTGGGGAGCGGGCATAGCTCAGTGACTGATCGCCTGCTTCCCATGTACAAGGTCCTGGGTTCAATCCCCAGTACATCCTAAAAAAAAACAACAAAACAATTAAACAAACACAAACAGAACAGCAATAATCTAGATCTTTCAGCAAATGTGTGAAATGATTTGCTATAATCTCACCTATAGAATGATAATATTAATATTTTTCTAGAAGATTAGAATAAATAAGACCAGTGATATTAGTAAAATTTAAGCTTTAAAACAAATTTAAATATAGAATGTCTGAATTAGATTCACTCTCACAGCCAGAGCCTAATGTTCTTTGTGTTTGTTTTTTGTTTTTTAATTTCATGAGCCAAATTCTAAAAATTTCCCGGTTACCTTAGGTCTTCTTGGGTTTTGATGAACAGAAGTAATCAAGGTATTTATTGGGAAGATACTCTATGATAAAATTAAATTTTGGGTGACAGTTCAAATTTCATTCAAATTTTTTGCTTAAATATGTGGCATAATATTGTCCTTTAGTGGCTAAATAATTGCTCAGTTTATTACATTTTGAATTTTAATTTCTTGGCAGTCCATATATTTCTCTATTCCCTCAAAATTTTCCTAGGATTGGAAAGAGTTATTCAGGAGAAAATAATAATAATTTTCTTTCAATATATTATATTTGCATATGTTTTGTTGATTGAGATGTCAGTGAAATAACAACTAAATAACTATATCATAATTAAAGTAGCTGTAAACAACTGTAATTAAATATTACATCAAAAATGGAAAAAATTCTATGCACTTAAACATAAGACTTACTATATAATATTAAAATAGCAGGAAAAAATGAAAGAAAGAATAAAATAGAAATATTTCTTGGATAGTCCTATAGTTAAACAAACTAAGACTCAAAGAGTTACCTTTACCAGAATCCAAAGTTTCATTTATTGACTCATATATAGCACTTGTTGGAGGATAGATTTTATTTGTTATTTACTGGAGTTATTTTTCTTTCTTTATGTATTCACCCTATAGAAATATTGAGTCATCCTTGATGTCACTTAATCTGTTACAAATAATATTCTGTAAAGTAGTTAAATTTGTAACATATGTTAAGCTCCAGTTTTGCTGTATTGAAATGGGTCTTTTCAGTAAGAGATAAAGCCATTTCGAATAGAGATAATGATGAAAAGGGAAGGAAGCCCTATTCCAACATTCTTCTGGGAAAGATCAGGTCAAGTTTACATAGAAAAATTGCCAATATCAGGCAAAAACATTCTTATATAATTACTTGAAAAAACAAAGGTAGAGAAAAAAAAATGCTCAAATGTAGTGTCAGAGAAGGCACCTATTAGGCTGAAGTCTATGTATTAGAAATTTTAAAAATGATGCAAATCAAATTAGAACTCCAATCCTCATATTCTAATTAATTGAATATTGTGACTGACTATAAAAATATAACATGTTTTTAAATTTTTCACTTAATTAAAAAATATTTGAATGACTTGATTGGAAAACCACAAAGACTTTTCTTTCCTTATTTTGAAAGTACCATGTGGAGAGATGTTGACATAAACTGCAAGGAGGGTGAGACAATTTCTCTATGGAGATGTGGTAAAAGCAAAATTGAAAGAAATAAAATACAAAATTTGATGAATATGAATAAATATATCTATTATTTTTATAAGTAATTAGAACTCACGAGAAAAATATCAGCCCTGATACATTTCTTGCTATTAGTTCACTGATGTACCTGAGTCCACAATAGTGAAAGATAAATAAAATAGAACTTGGAATCTGAAAATATGATTTCATGTCCAACTCAATATTTAAAAGCTCTATGTGATGTTAAGTCCTCTGTCCAAAAATTACTCCTCTTTAAATAGCAATATATTTGAATGTCTAAGCAGACATAATAAGGGAGGCCATGTAGACCTATTAAGTTTAGAAGGAAATAACTATAAAAATAATTTCCTTTAAATGCTCCAAATTTGGTTATAAATTAAGGACTCACACAAATTTACTTTTATCATCAAGTATATATGTTTTTTTAATTAAGAAATGTTGGTGCTTATAATTTATATTATAACCAAATCATTAAAAAATGCATGTGACCAGAATCTTGAGCCAGGTATTCCACATATTAGCTACATATAATTCATTTTTTTGTGTGACTGGTAATATGCACACAGTCTATCTGTTTTAAATCCAATGATTTTTATTATGATTAAAATAAATACAATGTTTTAATGATAATCTTCTACTTTTTAAACCACAAATTAATATAAATTTTTAAAGGTTACCTAAATTTCACAAATGTATATATATATATATATTTTTTTTCTGGGTGCCAAAAAAAAGTTATACTAGATAGGACTAA
Source organism: Cabassous unicinctus (assembly GCA_029593785.1). Lineage (NCBI taxonomy): Eukaryota > Metazoa > Chordata > Mammalia > Cingulata > Chlamyphoridae > Cabassous > Cabassous unicinctus. Next base: position 25,667 of record JAQZBX010006007.1, read on the forward strand.
ATCAATATTAGCACATATATAAAGGTCTCAGAAGTTGTTCACAAATTTTGTGTTCATTCTAAAAAATGGGACTAACCTATTGTCACTCAGATGTTGTCTTCTTTTTTTAAATTTTATTTTGTACATTTAATAATTGAAAATATAAACAAAAACTGAAAAGTAAACACTGATGAATAAATGAATACCTTTCTCAATTAAACGTATTGGTTAAATATAATTTTTTTTTAATCAAACAATATGTTACACAATATATTTGGTTCATAGTAATACAATCATAGAGTATTTGTTCTTCTGTGTCTGGCTTGCTTCCCTCAACATAATGTCTTCTTTAATTTAGAAAGTTTGAAGTACTCAGTTCCATATTAAGGCCTAAGGACTATTATGAGAGACTTTTAATATATGCTGAAATGATGAGTTAATGTACCCTTTTTTGGCAACAGATTTTTCTATTTTTTCAGCACCGTTAAAAAATAAATGTGTCCCCAACAGATAGGGTTTAATATATTTAGTAAAAATCAATTTACCATGCATGTGTGAATCTATTTCTGAATTCTGTAATTGATTCCACTTCTCTCAGTACATATCTTTTCACCAATATAATATTCTGTTTATTATTTAAATTTATGATAAATCCTTAAAATATATAATGTGACTCCAACAACTTTATCCTTAATTTTCAAATTTGATTTGAGTAGCATAATTCTCTAATTTTACATATATATTTCAGACCCAATTTATCATATTTCTGCAACAACAACAAAAAACTTGCTTACATTTTAAATGAGTTTGCATTGAACCTATATATCAATTTTGGATTGCTTTTAATTTATAGATAGATTGCTTCTAATTTGATTGCCTATAAGTACATTGTTTCTTTCTTTCTTTCTTCATTTAAATTCAGATCCACGGTCAATATTAACTATTAATTATATTAGAAACTCTGAGTGTGGGGGATATTTATTCCATTATTTCCTTCCCATGCCCAATTACAGGAATTGATTAGATTCATTCTGAAAATTCCAAATATATATAGATACAATATGGTGATATTTAATTAGTATATAATTAGGGCTCTAGAAAAACAAAAGCATAGCATATAGAATAATTTAAAATTTGTTACCATGTATTGATGATCCAAGGTCTCAAAAACTAGCCTGCCTTTGAGGGTGCCTATGATATTAGAGCCTCCTTCATTTCCAATTGCTGACCTTAGACTCTATCTATATAAAACGGCTTTGCATCAATTATAATTCCTAAATGTCCCTTAAGTGAACAAATCCCTGAGAAATGATCTCACATAACATTAACTCACACCTGCTTCAATTATTTTTTCTGTTTTTAAAATTTTTGTTCTAAGGTTTATTTATTTGAAGAATTTTGAGAGTGAATATTTACTTTTCTCTCAATGAATTTCAATCTTCAGCAGTGATGTTTGTCTACGATTCTACCAGATCAATCTCATCATCCCAAAGTAATTAAACAGGTAATGCTGAAGTGTAAGTTTGTTACCTAATCCAGTAATTTTCAGGATGTCAGTTTCTAATCAATTATGCAAGAAAAATGCATACATCTCTAGTGAAACAAGCATATATTTGTTAGCAGAGTATGCTTTAAATATATACTCAAAATTCCTCTAAAAACAAAGAAATAACTTTTCAGGGACACAACACTGAATATAATATGGACAACATGTTTTCTTTTAAAGAAATGAAGCTATTTGAAGCTACAGCAGCCTAAAATTTACTTCCCTGATAATGATCTTTTGAGATGGCTTTTCTGGAATAAAAGGAAAAATTACCTCTAAAGTATTTCTAAATATCCAAAAATTACAAAAATTACAATATTCAAAGATCATTTTTAAGGGCTTTCCTACTATTTAAATAAAGGTTTCAATTTCTTAAGTTAAAGTTTCAATCAAGTTTGTCCCCTGTTATCATTTTAATTGTTCTTTCAAATTAACCAACAGAATCTTTCTGTGGGAAAAGAAGAAGGTGAGCAGTAGAAGCCAGGATGCACTCACTTATGCCTAAAAATATCTGGCCTATAATACAGTGAAATTATAAGACAAAAATAGATGTCACATTAGCATGCATGGAATTCTACTATCCCCTGCCCGCATTTTAGGAAAACCTAATGTAGAATCCAAATGGTGAGAACTAACAGTCTCCTATGATTTTCTTTCTTAAAGGTCAACTGAAATTATGAAATACTTTACATTGAAGTTAATAACTTTTCACTATTCCTGACTCAACAAATGAATTCTTTGATATTTGTGACCCAATGGAACCTCTCTTTTGTATCATTTGGTGAAGTCATCATTTAATACTTGCTATTGTAAATATTTCATTAAAATGTGGCCTGACCCTGTAATTTGCATAAATACAAGAATTGTGTCTATTTGTCCAAAGAGTTGTATCCCGAAGGCACAACATAATACCTGGAATATATAGTTTATACAGAAATTATTTTTCAAGTGAATGGTGACATTACAGAATGAGTAAAAGTAACAACTGTTAGGAATTAAATGCAGCTTTGTATTTACTGGGCATTATATAAATGTATTTCGTATACTAAGTCGTTTACCCTCATAACAAGTCTAAAAGGTTGTTCTATTATTTCACATAATCACATTTGAAGTAAAAGATGCGCATCATCTCTAAGGAATACAATTGGGTCCCCAAAGCTCTTAAGAGTGAAACCCGGATTCAAACGTAAAGTCTTGGACATAGAATAACTGGTTTTAAGCACTTTAGTACATAGAATGAAACAACAGACTGATCATTATACTTTGCAAACTGCATTAACAACCTCCAGAAAATGTCATATGAATCATTGAAGGTCTTCATTTTGTCAATAGCAGAAAGAAAAACAAAACAATGTAAGAAGCATACTGTTAGAAAACTAGATTCCACTGGTTTTGACAGATCATTCAATTGGTAGATAAATGTAGAATTTGCAGTTTTGGGGCTGAGTGAGCAATATCAAATATATTAAAAGAAGTAGTAGAATTATTGTTGTTATTATTATACTATCATTATTACAATAGATAATATTAGCATTAGAAGAAGAGGAGGAGGAGGAGCAGGAGGAAGAAGAAAAAGGAGGAGGTGGGGGAGGGAGGAGGAGGAGGAGAAGGAAGAAGAAGAGAAGGAGTAGTGTAGAAAGAAGACAACAGTGGAGGAGGAAGAAAGGAAGACTAAAAGTAAATAGATGAGACCAGTTATACATAAAATGATTCTGAGTTTCCTTACATTTCCAAGGTGAAATACTAGGACCTAGGAAAATATGGTACTGGCAAGTGTGGAGTTTTCCAGAGAGGAAATATTTTAAGTCGCAATATTGAATAAGTTTTAATAGGAAATATAGAACTTCCACTACTACTTTGAATGTAGAAATCTACACAGACTATTTTTCAACGCTTATAATTTTAAGAAACCATTTATCAACAGAATCATAAATTTTCTTCAGCCCACCAGAAAGATAAGTTTGCAACATCTGAGAAATCAAATTCCAAGAAGAGAAAAGTCCCTCAACAAGAAGATGGAACAAATGAACTCTTTCATCTTTCACAGAGGGTGGGAGAAAAATGTGGCCACTGTAGAAGCACGCAGGGGAGAATACAGATACATTTTACAGAATTGTTAAAACCAAGTGTGAGCAGCAGTGCTAATAGGGAAAAACAGTGAACCCTAGATTCAAGGGCTTTGCATTTACTTTCAATATCTTCTTTGTGGGTCAGTGCAAATGCTCATGAGAAAGATTAGGGACAGGCTGAGAGATCTTCAGATAAGTTCACTGTGATATCAAATATTGTCCTCCTCTTTTCCTACTGAGTAATTTCCACAACTTCAGCAATTATTGTTTTATACTTATTTAGTCTGCCTAGTGATAGATAAAATTTATTGATAATCATGGAATTTCTCCTGCATTCTGACATCATCCAAATGAATAACAAACCTTTGCTTCCTTATACCCTCTCCCTAGTTAACCAACTGATGCCTGGGTCTTGTAATATGCTCCTTATAGAACACTCTTATTTAGAAACTGCACATTTCCCATGGCATGTGTTCTTCCTCAATGCAATGAGTAATGAAACCAAATTGTTTCATTATAAGTGTTCTGGGTGTTCTTGGACTAAAGATCATGGACAATTACTAGGTTAGAAGATCTAGTTGAGAGGATAACAACATATGTGGCTTCATGAGAAATTGCATTATAGGGATGTAATCTCTAAGTTAATGTCCAATAAAATGCTAGAAATAGAGCTTTGAAAAGGCATACACACAAAATACGAAACAAAAAAGTCCATCAACAGGATTGTCAATAGGTTCAATAAAGTTGAGGAAAGAATCAGTTAATGTGATGATAAGCCAACAGGAATTAAACAGAAGAAAACATTAAAGAAAAAGATGAAGCATTAAGCAAAAAGTATCGAAAAGCTGTGGTACAATATCAAACCCTACAATAAACTTACAGCTAGATTACTACAATAAGAATAGAAATGGAGTGCATATGAAGAAAGATTTAAGGAGCTAATGAAATAAACTTTGTTGAAAATAAGGAAAGACATCAAACCTCAGGTCCATAAAAGTTAAAAGATATAAGGAAGGTGAAATACACACAGTAAATCAACCAAGGAACAAAACACATTTAGGGTTTTGGTCTCATAGCAGAAAACAAAGTTAAGTAGGAAATCTTAAGGAAGCCAAAAGATAGCACATATAATATAAAGAATAAAAACCAATGAAATTTTAACAGACATCATAAAATAATACAAGCAAGAACAAAATGGAGAAATATCTTTCAAATACTGAAGGATGATAGCAGTTATTGCAGGATTCAATATTCACTTAAATATCGTAAGAACAATAAAATAATAAAAAAAGAACTTTTCAAGAAAATTAACACACACAAACAGAAATAATTTATAGCCAGCAGACTTGTACAACAAAAAGTTTCCAGGGAGAAGGAGTATGGTAATAGCAGGAAGCTTAGGTCTACTCAGAGAAATAATAATGTCAAAATGTAAAACTGAAGGTAAATATATCAAATATTGGATTTTAAAAAAAATAAAATGCTATAAAATAATTGCCTAAAGTTAAGCTACAGTGATTCATTGTGAAGCTTGTGTCATATATAAAAGTAAAATTTATCACAAAAATAGTACAAAGAATGGGAAAGATTAATTGTATCTCTACTAATCAAACTTTAATAAACCCTAGGGCAACCACAAGAAAAGAGAAGACAAAATTGCCAATAAAGGAATGAAAGAAGGATAACATTATAGTTACCCACAAAAATTAAAAGGATAGTAATAAAATGCTATAAACATCTTTTGCTATTAAATTTCATAATTTTGATGAAACATACGATTCCTTCAAGATGCTCCCACCAGAAAAATAGGTAAACTGAATTGTTCTATACCTATTCAAGAACTTGAAATTCTCCTTAAAAACAATCCACATGAAAAAATGAATTATGTTCCCAATGTGTAAATCTCACATTTCCCTCAGACTGTGATGTGGACAGAGTGCAATCTGAAACGTCTTCATACACGCACAAAAAGGAGAATATCTTGGAAGATAGTAGAGCAAAAACATAGAAAAAGCCTGAGTCCTAGAGTTATCTCATGGAATAGAACCACCCACAAATTCTGGTCAGCAAAAGTCTGCACATTGCTACATCTGAGGATGATACTTTCCCAATTGTTGAGCCACAGTTTCCAACCCTTTTATTACACCAAGATAGCCAGTACCTGACTAACACAGGTTCTCCCACGATCCCAATCATATCACCTGATAAATCTTTCTTTCCTTTAAAAAGTTCTTATTTTCTGTAAAAAAGACTCTACAAGTATGTCTGAAAAGATTTAGATGGTACTGCCAAAGTCACACTGTCTTCTCTCAACATCTTTATAGAATGCCTGTCAGGAATATGCACTTTACAAAACTCTGTTATTTTTGTTAGTTTTTAAAAATATATAATAAAGAAATGGATATTTTTCAACTCAAACAAAAGCAGTATATTTTTGTAGAAAAACAGTCATACCATAGAGTAGTGATGAAGGACATGAGCTCTACAGCAAGACTGTCTGGATTCAAATGTGAGCTTCACCTTTAACCTGTTGACTGACCATGAAAGAATTATGTAATTTTCTCTGTGCCCCAGTTTCACCCTCTAAAATGCAGTCATTCAAATACATTCTATAAAGGCACTTTTCTAGGTCCTGGGAAAACACGATTGAACCTAGTTGGTAACAATCTTGTGCTCGTAGAGCTTTCATAGTGGAGGAAAACTGACAGGAAAAAAGGGTATGAGCAAAATATATAGAATATTAGATTGGGTAACTGCTGTGGAAAACAAATGCGGCAAGGACAACGGATGGGGTAGATGTGATTTTAAGTAGGGTGGTAAGGGATGAACTAATGAGAAAGAAAATGATAAAAGATCCCCGCAGTTATATGAGCAAAGGGTATTTCAGGAAGAAGAGATGAAAGTCCAGGCAGCATCAGAACTAACGTGAACAGGGAAGTGTAAGGAGGTCAGTGTGGCTGCACCAAGACTGCGGGACAGGCACAATCATAAAGGGTGTGTTCACAGAAGTAAGGAGGAAGGGCAAGCACATGTGGAATCTGGAGTATCTTTTGATGTTTTGATTTTTACCCTTAGTATGATGGGAAGACATGTAGGCTTAGTGAAGCAAAGTGACATGATGTAACTTACTGTTTAACAATAACAATCTGGACCCATCATTGAGATAAAATCAAGAGGGATATGGCAGAAAACAGGGAAACAATCTAGAAGACTCCAGCTAAAATTTAAAGATGCAGATGGTTCTTCTTTTAGCAATGGTGGTAGCAGAAGAAGTGTTGAGAAATAATCACACTTCAAATATATTGTGTACATGAATTAATATGATGTGCTGATGGACTGGATGTGAGGCGTGTGACAGAGAAAATTAGAGGATTGTTCTTAAGACTTTCCTGAACAAGTAGGAGGATGGCATTCTATTAACTAGGATTAAATTTTAAACATTTAAAGAACCAATCTGAGAGTTATCATGTGAAGATAAACTACTTTAATTTTGTACCTAAAGCTGTTTGAATATTGTCTGCCACTCAGTAGGTGCTCAGTAAATATAATACATTTCTATCATTATGATGTACTCAATAATTTGCAAATGAAAATTAATATTCATATTTTGACATGATCTATTCCAGGCTTAATTTATTTGTTATTTAATGAATTCAACTTTTACAATACATATAATTTTGGCATACTACCTTGAGCAGAAGGATTTTATCTTTAAAAATACTTCAAATATAATCTTATGTAATATATGAAATGCTTTGATATAAATAGGGTTTAAAAAGTGACTAGGCAAGTAGTCCAGTGTTTACATATTTTCCAAAATTTATATTACATTTATTTAATAACATCATATATGCTTGCTAAAACATGTTATAAGAGGATAGGGTATTCTATATTTAATTAAAACTTAAGCATATCCTGAACTTATTATTGTCTAAAAATTAGAGAATCAGTTGCCCATCATTGCCAAAACATTTTATAATTTGTAAAAGTGTACATAAATAAAAACAAGGCCAGCACTATTCATAAAAATGACCAGAAGAATATAAATAGTTTACAAATATAAGAAAAGCAACAAAGTATGTACCAGATGAGAGACTAGTAAAAAATATGTTATTTAAAAATAAATGTTTATTAAAGATATCTCTGATGGCAAAGAAAAGAAAGAGGAATACAATAAATATAGATTCTAGATAATGTAGAGTTCAGAGTAAAAATATCTCATAATAGAATAATTTATATCGATATTATATATGATAAGTTGAAATTTCCATAGAAATTCAGGATGTAGAGGAAAATAAAGCATATTTTAATTATTTGAATAAATTAATAAAAAGTGACAAACTGGTGAAAAGTTATTAAACATTTAAATCATAATACAGAAGTTGAACACTATATTAATTATTCAAATATCATTTTTTAAAATAACCAGATATAATTCTACAAAGAAAATATGATATAAGGTATAAATCACAAATCACTTCAATGCAAAGAAATAACCATTGAAAAAGCTGAAATATAACAATCAAATACTTGGAAAATGAAGAAAACATAATTTCTTAAATATGCATTGAATAATAGAGAAAATTAAAACTGCAATTCAAAATTATAAAGAGGAATTTTTAACAGAAATTTTATCCAACTATCTGAATAAAACTTATGGGATGATGCAAAAGTTGCATTCATTATCCATTCTTAGCTTTATAAATTTTCTCCATTTTCTTTAATGAGCAAATAATTTAAAGAATTTATTTCTTTGTAAACTGTGTAAGAAACTTATAGAAAACAGGAGAAAGGAAATAAATTTTCGAATAACATTGAAATTTAAAAAAAGCTAATTATGAAGCTGTTAACACATCACAAAAGAGGAGGGTTTTCAAATGATTAGCAGGTAAACAAAAGATTTATTTCTGCATGAAGAATTTGAACTCATTAAGTTATAAAATATGAGGGCTTAAAGCATTGCAAGATGAGATTATTTTTATTTTGCTTACATACCAAGAAAACATTCATCTAGCAAATTTAAATGAGAAATGTTTTACTAAATATTTTATGGATGAGTGGAAACTGAGAGCTGCAAAAGAAAAACAGAAAATGATGATCATTTTGTACAAATATATAATATATAGAGAGACATATGCAAGATTTGTCTAGAAGACCTAAGAAAACTATCAAAAGTGCTTAGGACATTTCTATTTTTTTAACATTAAAAATATTTTGCATATTTTCTTCAATGTTCTCACATACTTTTTTTTCTTTTTTATTGAAGTTTATCATTCATATATGAACATGCATAAACAGTAAGTGTAGAGTAAATTTATGAACTAACAAAACAAGCCTGCATATCATCATACAGGCCTCCCATATATCACCCCACCACTAAAACCTTGCATTGTTGTGAAACAATTGTTTCAAACTATGAAAGAACATCATCAAAATATTACTACTACCTATATTTGGTGTACTTTATGCCTAGCTTATCCAGTTATTAGCCACCTGTATTAATATTATATACTGGTTATAATTCATGAGAAAAGTTCTCATATTTTTTCTATAATTTAACTGTATCACAATATTTTACTTTGCTCTAAGACCAAATATTGAAGTTTTATTTTTCCTTTTTTTACCTGCTTATGAATAAGATAAATCAAAATTATTTATAAAACACCCACAAATATTTTCATAACAAAAGGCACTGTATAGTCAAAATTTTGTAAGAATGGAAGTATTATGATGATAGTGGCCAATATTTATTAGTACTATATTAGATTTATCATTCAACATCTAATTTAATCATTTTAAGAACTCTACAGATTTAGAAATATTCCTAGCAAAATTAGAAACTAATTAATTTATACACACACACACACACACACGCAAACCACAGTTTTAGCACATATTTTATGGCTTGCAATTACTATCATATTTCTAAAAACATATTCTTGGAAATGTCCATGAGTATTTGTAATCAAACAGATGATGGCTCAACAGCCATGCAAACTAATTAAAGGATGCTAATGTAGGTGAAGAGAGAGTTAGACTTATTTTAATTTCCCTATATATGGCTCTTCTGCCCCTTTTATTTGAACCTATAATTAGCATTTTAATCATTTAATATATGTATAAGAGACTTAAATCTTCTGTCTGTTCATATGCTGATTGAGCCCCTAATCTTAGCAGAATTGCAACACTCGCTCTGCAGTTCATCAGACTCACCGAGGACAACTAAAAAAATGATGATGATGGACAACACTTAGCTCAAAGTATCTACAACTGCAAGCAAGACAGTTCCATCCATAAGCCCCATGGGATCTAAGCGCACTCTCAATCAGAAACAGAGTGGGAATCACAATCCTAAAATCCTCAAGGTTGAGGAATGAACAAACATAAGGGGAAATGCAGGTAAGGACTAATATAGACTTATTATTATTCTAACAATGGAGGAACTTGTATCATATATAAAAAATAACATTTATGTAAGCAAATGCACATATATGCATATGTATTTATATATCATTTTACTAATATTGGTATGTATTGTGAAAAATTTGATTTTTACCCACAATAAAAAAATAAAAAAATAAAATAAAATAAAAATTAAGGCAATGGTCACCAGAGGTTCTGAAGGGAGAGAGAGGGAAGAATAGATATAACATGCTGGCATTTTTGGGGGACATTGGAATCATTCAGCATTACATTGCAATGACAAATACAGGCCATTATCCACTTTGTCAAAACCTATAAAAATATGTGGTGCAAACTATAAACTGTGATGTAATCTATTGACCATGGTTAGTAGCAGTGCTTCAATATGTGTTCATCAGTTGTAACTCATGTACCACACTAAAGAAAGATGTTGTTAATCGGGGAAAGTGTGGGAGGGGAGAGGGGGGTATATAGGAAGCCCCCTAGATTTTTTATTTATTATTTATGTAATCGAAAGCTTCTTTAAACATTAAAAAAATTTAAAAATCCACAAATAAGACAGAAAGAAAAAATGAGATTAAATATTCAACATTATTTTCATTTCAATTGCCTAGAGACCTCTCTCTTCTGCATGACTCTAATGAGAGCATTTTTCACTTCTTTGTTCCTAAGACTATAAATAAGTGGATTCAGCATGGGGATAGCCATAGTATAGAACACGGAGGCCACTTGAACTTTTCCCAAGGAATAGGACTTCTTTGGTTTTATTTATTTATTTATTTATTTATTTTTAAAGATTTATTTATTTATTTATTTATCACCCGCTTGCTGCTTGTGTTTTGCTGTGTCCATTTGCTGTGTGTTTTTTCTGTGTCTGCTTATCTCCCCCTTGCTGTGAGTTCTTACTGCATCAGCCCACCGCACCGCACGGGCTGGCCTGCCCTCACAAGGAGGTCCCTGGAAGCGAACGCGGGGCCTCCCATATGGTAAACGGGAGCTCTATCGATTGAGCCACACCCGCTTCCCTCTTTGGTTTTAAATAAGTAAAAATCATGGTGCCATAAAAGATGTTGACTCCCAAGATGTGAGAGGTGCAAGTAAAGAAGGCTTTGTGCTTTCCTGAAGTGGAATTAATTTTGAGAAGAGTAAACAGAATAGACACATAAGACACAGAGATTGTAATAAGAGACACCATTACATTTGAGCCACCAAGAATGAATATCATGATTTCAGTGTCACGTGTGTCAGTGCAGGACAGGGCTAAAATTGGGATTGTGTCACAGAAAAAGTGATAGATTACATTGGATTTACAGAAATGCAAATTGCTTATGCAAAGAACATTGAACAAGAAGTCAGTAAAGCCAATCACATAGGATACAGTCATAATGGTGTGGCAGAGTATTGTGGACATAAAAACTGGGTACTGAAGGGGATTGCAGATAGTTACATAGCGGTCATAGGCCATTGAAGAGAGAAGGAAAATTTCAGTGACACCCAAGAAGGCAAAAAAATACCTCTGTGTGAAGCAGCCCATGAAGGAAATATATTTGGTGTAAGTCAGTAAGTTCTCTAAGGTTTTAGGTGTGATGACTTTTGAGTAACTGAGTTCAAGAAATGACATTTACTTAGGAAAAAGTACATGGGAGTGTGAACCTGGAGATTCAGGAGAATTATCAGTATCATCCCTGCATTTCCCAGCACAGTAATCAGGTATATCAGCAGAAATAGAATAATGAGGTTCTGCTGGATTTCTTCAGAGTCTGTCAATCCCATAAGGGTGAAGTCAGGCACAATTGTATTATTCCTATTTCCCATAGCATTTAACCATTGTAAACTTACTTAGTATGAATGATTTCAGAACTGTTTGGTTCTAGAGAGTCGTCATCACATATTGCATAATTAGAATGAACTTGACACTATTTTAAATGCCTCCCTTTAGTAACAGATTTATCGAGGTGAAAATATTATATAATAGTGATTCCTATTGTACAACATTTATAGATGAGGAAAAAGGCACAGAAAGCTAAGTAACTTATACAGAGTCACAAAAAGTGTTGGCCCTGTGATTCCGTAGAGATCAGGTGAATCCAGAAATCATGTGCATAACACTATATTCCCACATATAAATGATTTTGTAAAATCTGCTAGATATATAAGTAAAAATAGCAGGTTTTAATGCTTCATTAACTATGCCTTTATATCTAATATTATCTAATAAAAATTCTAGATCAGAAATTTAAACCTTAGACCACTTTACTGGGGTGTGCTAATATTATGGAACACTTACTACTATTAATTTTAAATGATATGTTTTTAAATGATGATATGAGTCAAATGTATTGCAAAATTGTATTTTCATTATAAGTAAATTGTTTGATGACTCAGCTTCCATCATTTCTATATTTGCATTTCTACAATTTTGGCATTATTAGTTAAGTTGGAAATGATATGTATATGTATGCATATATATATATATATATATATACATATATGCATGTTTTTCTAAACATGTCCTCATTTTTTAGATAAACTAAAACACTTTACCTTTGAGAATAGTACTTTTTCTACCACTATTATCTGTCTAGAAATTGGTAAAAATAAAGTTTTTCTCACAAATAAATTATGGAAACTATTTAAGGAGCCTGAAATTTCTGCAAAATATTTCTTTCCTTTGAGTTAAATTATGTTTAATTTTTCATGCATGCAGTTTTGTTTAATTCTGTGAGGCTAAATAAATCGACCGAAAAATTCTATTCAGGTCCTAAGGCAATGGAAATTTCCCCTGTAAAATATGTTTTATAAGTGTACCAGGGAGCTACTGTGAACACAAGCAGAGAAGGAGAATCCCTTGCCTTTCATCCTGACAGTTTCATGGTACATATTAGATTGAGGCTTGCTGATAATGTATAACATCACTGGGACCAATTTTCAAAGAAGATTGCTTGAAATATCCCAAGGACTAATGTGTCCATGTTAAGTTTCTGCCAGAGATTACCTTATCTCTTAGAAGGCACATAATGTTGAGCATCATTTCTTGCTGTTCTTTTTTATGAATAGGTTAAAGAGAAAATACTTCTAAAGGAAAAATTAATCTATAGCTGCAGGCCAGAAAATTATTGACCAGGGGTAGAATAGCACATGTTTTTCAGAATGTAATATTTTTATTTTAAGATAGTGACACTATCTTAAGGATTAACATTGTTCATTACACAAAATTTAGAATACAACAAAATTCAAAGCAGAAGATGAAAATCATTCACTAATGTTAATATTCAGATGTGTTTTATTCTGAATATTCTCCTTTGTGCATATAAGGCTTATTTACACGTATATTTATGTGTTTACAAATTTTATCACACCGTATTTTCAGTAACATCATGAATTTATTATTAAATCTTTATAATACACATTGGCCTAAACTATATGTAGCCGTTGGGCAATTTGATGTAATTATGAATTCCAAAAATATAATTGGATCATGCTTGTAAACTGATCTGTTAATCTGGGCATGATTAAGTTATGATTAGGGCATTGAGCCCCACCCCTTGGTGGGTAGGGGAAGAAAATATAAAAGGCATCACAAAGAACAGAGTTGTAGCAGTTTTTGAGTTGCAGTTTTGATGTTGGAGTTTTGATGTTGGAGAGAAGGCCCTAGGAGAAGAGAAGTGAGCCATTCACCTGAGAGTCTACAGCTGACCTTGTGGAGGAAACAGGAGCTAAGCCCGGAGAGAAACGCAGCCCAGGGAAAATAGGTACCCAAGAAGACTGAACCCTGGCAAACGTCGGCAGCTGTCTTGCTCCAACACGTGGCAATGGACTTTGGTGAGAAAAGAAACTTAACGCTTTATGGCCTGGTATCTGTGGACTTCTACCCCAAATAAATACCCTTTATAAAGACCAACCCATTTTTGGTATTTCACATTAGCACCCCTTTGGCTGACTAATACACTATGTTAAACCTAAGTAAAACCAAATTTACATGTATTTTGCATTGGCTGGTGCAGCATAACTAACTTGTTTCCAGGAGTGTTCCCCACCTGATGGATGGACAATTTGGAGGCATCACAAGGAAAACAGCAGAATTTCTCTTCAGCTTTGGCAGTGTCACTTAATTCATTGGCACAGCAGATATATTGTTGTATTTTGACATAAAAATGTTTGTGCAACCTGTTTTACTATTTTCATGTATTATATTAATAAGAAACATCAGAGAAGAACAAAAAAACCCATTCTGAGAAGACTAAGTATTTTATAACTCATTGAATGGGCAAGAGCTCACTTTCTTTATATATCAACAGGTGAAATGCTTTCTTGTGACAGTTGCATTAATTAAAAATAATTAATAGTTTACATGTATATTTAGAAGGCACTCCTCTTATAAGAGAAACTATTTACAGTTTAGACTATCATGAGAAATTTTGAAGGCATGGATCAAGGAGTTATAAAATCATATATATTTGATGAACTTTTAAAAGCACAATTATTCTCATCATCAAAAATTAGTTGAAACTCAGAAAAGTTTATTTAAAGATTTAAAAGCAAGCATCAATTTATGTCACAATTGGTGACCTAAGGGTTTAATCCAAATGAGAGACTAATGGAGATTTTCTTTTTTTTTTTTTAATCTATCAATTTTTATTAATCCAGTCCTCCATGGAAGACATAGAAACATTTCCCAAAGCTCTCCTGTTCCCATTTATTTTCTTTTTTTTTTTGCTGCATTTGTTTTTAATTTATTTTTTTATTGTTCATAAAAATCAATATTTTTCACAGTACATGCCAATATTTGTAAAATGATATACAAATATATATGCATATATGTGTATTTTCTTACATAAATGTTATTTTATATATATATATATATTTTAAAGGTGCTTAGATTACCTAATTATTACTCAGAAATTACAAGGATTCCCATGTTCCCCGCCTCCCACACCTCCCACAACATCCCACACCAACATCCTTCATCATTTTCGGGGCAGGGAGGGGAGAGGCAGTCGAAATACAGGGGGTTTTTGGGACTTGGGGGTTGTCATGAGTGGCATTGCGGCAACAGATGTAGTCCATTTTACATCAGCATATACCACGCAGAACTGTGAGGGAGAGAGGGTGGTCTATGATGTGAAATGTGGTCTTTGCTTGGTGGCAAAGCCCCAGGATGTGTATATCCATTATGGTTGATGTTCCACACTAATGGAGATTTTCTATGTCAATGTCACCTCAATAGGCTCTGTTTATTTCTTGCAAAATCAATCGGAGTGAGTATATATTTGCAACATTGAAATCAGCTTTTATGCTCATTAAATGTACTTTCAAATAATAACAGTAAAAGCTGAAGAAAGAATAATTTACAAAAATGTTTTTATGAGTACATTTTTTTCTGCTGAATTTTTATTGCCAGCATTACAATATATCATTTTTAATAGTAGAGTAATTTTGGCATAACATCAGGAGTGAAAAACAGAAAGGAAACATGATTTCTTTTGCCTACATTTCAACAAAATTAGAACTTTATTCTTGGCAATTATTCAATGTTATTATTTTTTTAAATTCTATTCCTTGTTTTAATCTTGTCAAATTTTGATTCATTTGTTTTGAAGCTCTGTTAAGGAATTTTTTAATTTTTGAAAAATTGGTTCTATGGTTGTTTTATGCTGTTTTTCATATGTCTGGAATATAGATATCTATTTTTTAATAGTACAATTTTGAACAGTAATATTTATATACTTATAATTACAGTTATTTGTTTGTATATTCTATGTCTATTCACCTATTAAAGTCATCATATAGTTGGTCTTACTTTTTAATAGAGACATTTATGTAATGCATATATGTATAAAGCTATTTTACATTCTTTCGATGTTAACTCAAACTATGGGTTCATCTTGAAATTTGTTTCTATTAACTATTAAATATTTCTAAAAAAACATTTCCATTACCTCATAGATATCTGACCTGTTTTACCTTCTCTCCAATGTCTGAAAATAGGTTTTCATGTGAATTTTGTTCATGTTTAGAGTTGTTTATGATAGAGGAAAATTCTTGTATCACTTACAATGCCATGGCAGAAGTCAAGATCTGAATAAAGATTTTAAATCTGTTCTGAATTTAACTGATGATAATTTTTGATCCTATGGATCATTATATTATTTTCCCTATGTTAATTATCTATTTATTTCTTCCTCTCATGACATGGATTATTCCTGGTTTATTTGGATCTTTAATGCTTCTATGCTTAATGATAAATTTTTTCAATTTTATTTTCTTTTAATTAATTTTTATTTTAATTTCACCATTTTATTTCTCCATCTTTGCTTTGCTTAAATTCATTGATTTTTCTCTAAGACCTAGAAAAACTTGATTATATTGTTTATTTCATTAGTCTTCTATTTAATACTAAAGGAGTTTAATATTTCCATTATACATCTGAATACTACTTTAAATTATATGCCTTAGTATGCACAATTCATTTTGCAATTCATCACATAGGTATTCTAGAGTCAATATCTTATTTCTGATTTGAACTAGAATAAATTGAGATACCAATTTTGTTATACTTATTTTCAGTTTTCAAATTAGAAGAACTTCCAGGTTCTACTTTGAATAGTGATTATTAAATTTACTGCATTTTTCAGATAATGAGGGCCTTTTAAATCACACTTTGAAAATGTATTGTAATATAAGAATTAATTGTAATCAGTTTTTATAAAGGAGATATAGTTGCAGTATTAGGAAGTTTCAAATATTGTGATGAAAATTTGAAATGATCACAATTCTTCAAAATATATAAATTTCAGGATGTGTTTAACTTCCTGTATTAATGAACCATGTCATTTCAGGATGTGTTTAACTTCCTGTGTTAATGAACCATGTCTGGAAGAGTTCATTAACCTGATTATACATTAAAGAATAATTATTCAGCCCTGCAATTCTCTCTTCATAGGAAAAATATATTTCTTTTTGAGTGATATATTCATTATGAGCAAAGCTTTACTGCTTGATTTGGAGACATGAAATTCTCTATGTATACACCAATAGCAGTTTGATATAGTTTATGAATTCCAAAAATAGATATTGTATTATGTTTGTAAATTGCTCTGTTCCTCTGGGCATATTAGATTATATTGGATTCAGAGGTTTCACTTTTACTTGATTAAATAGTGATTAAAGCTTTGATTGGGCAACATCAGTAGGATGTTGCATCCCTGACCCCATGGTGGGTGGGGAATCACAGAGAAACCCCACCCCAGAGAAGTGAGGTTAGAGTTTTGATCTGAAGCCCTGGGAAGTAGACATGCAGGAAATGAACACAGAGGAATAGAGATGGCTCCATAGACACAGCACAGGTCCCAGGAAGTGAGAGAGCCTTATAGTCTACAGCTGACCTTGAGGAAAGAACAGAGCAGCTGAGCCCAGAGAGAAATGAGCCCCAGGAGAGAGAGGAGACTTATCCCAGCCAATGGCTGAGATTGGAAGAAGCTGGGAGTCCAGAATCTTGGGAGAAACAGGAAGATTGAACCCTCACAGACATTGCCCACCATCTTGTGTCAACTCATGGCAACAGATTCTGGGTGAAAAAGTACTTCATATGGTGCCTTGAGTTGGAATTTTTAGGGCCTTATGACTGTAAACGTCTACCCCAAATAAATACCCTTTATTAAAACCAAGTGAATTCTGGTATTTTGCATCAGCAATGCTTCGGCTGATTATACCACATCCAAATTGCTGCAGGACTAATTCTTCAGCAAAATGTTTCATTTGTCTACACACAAACATTTGTTTAATAAATCCTTAAAATTAGAGAGTCACACTATAGTTTAAATTCTGATGTTTTCAGTGGAGAACATACTCTACTTCTTATAAAGATTAGATTTCTATGTAATCAAAAATCAAAATTGTGTCTAATCATGGCTAAAACTTTAAATGCTATAGCAAAATGACAGACCACGTTATCAAGAAATTTCCCTATACAGGCATTCTGTTTTATTGAGCATTGGTTTAGTGCTTTACAGATACTATGTTTTCAAGAAATTGAAGTTTCATGGGTACACTGCAATGAGAAAGTCTATCAACACCATTTTTCCAAAAACAGGTGCTCACTTCTTGTCTCTGTGGTACATTTTGATAAATCTTGCAATATTTCAAAACTTTTCATTATTAAATCTGTCATGGTGATGTGTGATCAGTCATCTTAGATGTTAATATTTTAATTGATGTGGGGCACTAGGAACCCTACACATATAAGACTGCAAACTTAGCAAATATTGTATTCTGACTACTCCAACTGCTGGCAGTTCCCCATCTCTCTCCCTCTCCGAAGTCCTCCTTATTCCCTGAGTCACAACATTATTGGAATTAAGCCAATTAATAACCATACCATGGTCTCTAAGTGTTTCAGGAAAAGGAAGTGGACTACAGTTCTCACTTTAAATCAAAAGGTAGAAACTTAACTAAACTTAGTAAGGAAGACCTGTGGAATGCTGATATAGGCTTAAAGTTAGGTGTCTTATGCCAGTGAGCAAAATTGTGAATGCAAGGCAAAGTTTTTAAAGGAAATCAAATATGCTACTCCAGTGAACACATGAATGATGAAAAAGCAAAACAACCTTATTGCTGATTTGGAGAAAGTTTTAGTGCTCTGTATAGAAGTTCAAATGACCCACAATATTCCTTTAAGCCAAAGTCTAATCCAGAGCAAGGTCTTAATTATCTTCAATTCTGTGAAGGCTGGGAGGTGTAAAGAAGCTGATAAAGAAAAGTTTGTAGTTAGCAGGGGCTGGTTTATGAGATTTAAGGAAAGATTCAGTTTCCATAACATGAAAGAGCAAGGTGAAACAGCAAATGCTGATTTAGAAGTTGGGGCAAGTTATCCACAGGATCCAACTAAAATAAATGATGAAGGCAGTTAAACTAAACAACATATTTTCAAAGTAGATGGAATAGCCATATATTGGAAGAAGATGCCATCTAGGACTTTCAGAGCTAGAGAGGAGAAGCTAATGCCTGCCCTCAAATCAAAAAAGGACAGCAATAAATGTAGCTAGTGACTTTAAGTTGAAGTCAATGCTCATTTATAATTCCAAAAATTCTAGGGCCCTTAAGAATTATGCTAAATCTACTCTGCCTGTGTTCTATAAATGGAAGAACAAAGCCTGGATGAAATATATCTGTTTACAATAGGGTTTAACAAATACATTAAACCCACTGTTGAAACATATTATACAGCGGTAAAAACAAATATATTCATTTCAAAAATTTACTGCTCATTGACAATGCACCTGGTCAATCAAGAGCTATGATGGAAAGGTACAAGATTAATGCTGTTTTCATGCCTGCTAAGAAAGCATCCTTTCTGTAGTCCATGGATCTTGGAGTGTGTTACAAACAAATAGAATTGCAAGACTCAGACCCAATTTAATAAAGAGCCTCAAATAAACCAAAAGAAAATAGAAAAGACAAAAACAAGGACACCAGAAAAAACTAGAAAACACCAGAACACATAGGTTCTTCAAACTGATACATCATGCCTGGCTTTCAACCATAAATCACAAAGCAAAGTAAGTCAAAACACAGTGTAAAGAACCAGAAGCAGATATGGGAGAGTAGTTGGAATGATCAGGCAAAGATTTTAAAGTAACTTATGATTGTGATTGTTGGCTTCATGTGTCAACTTGGCTAGGTAATAGTGTCATTTGTTTGGTTAAGCATTCACTGGCCTGATTGTTACTGTGAGGACTTTTTGTGGACTTAAATCATCAGTAATTTGATTGCCCCTATGGCTGATTACAACTACAATCACCTGAGGAGATTGCCTTCAACAATGAGAGACATTTCATCCAATCAGTTGAAAGTTTTAAAAGGAGAAGTGATTATTGAAGCAGTTTATTATTGAAGCAGTTAGAAGAAAGAATTTCCACCTCTATTTCAGCCAGTCAGCTTCTGGGGAATTCATTGAAAATCTTCATCAGAGTTCCCAGCTTGAAGCCTTTCCTACAGTATTTGGAATTGTGAATCCCCACAGTTACCTGAGACAATTTTATAAAACCTCTTAATAGAGATACTTCCTGTCTGTTGTTTCCCTATCAAACCTGACTAATACATTTATTAACATGCTAAGAAGTCTAATATAAAAAGTCAACAACATGCAAATGCAGGTGGGTATTTAAGGTAAGAGAAGGAGAATCAAAGAAAGAACAATGAGATCTCAAACAGTTTAACAGAATTAAAAGATGGCTTTAATGGGATCATCAAAGAACTGGACAAAGTCAAATATAGTATCAGTGAGCTTGAAGACACAGAAATAGGAATTTTCCAAATTGAAGGACAAAGAGATAAAAAGAATCAAAATAGTGGAAGAGAGGGGAACAGATGTAGCTCAAGTGGTTGAGCCCTTGCTTCCCATGTACAAGGTCCTGGGTTCAATCCCCACACCTCCTAAAAAAAAAAAGAAAATATCCAATTACCCAAGAACTGTGGAACTGTGAATAAAGTATACCATATGTGTGATAAAAGAAATCCAAAAGGACAAAGAGAGAAAAAAACACAAGAAACAAGAAGAAACATTTGAAGGATTAATGGATGAGAGTTTCACAAAATTGACAGACACTGAACTGAAGATCAAGGAAATTCAGAGAAGTCAAAATATGATAGCTTTAAACAGAGAAACACACAAACAAAAATGCTAGGCTTATATTAAAACTGTAGAAATCAAAGACAAAGCTAAAATATTATAAAAAGCAAGATAAAAAATTACTTAACTATACAGAAACAAGGTAAAGCACTATATTAAGCTTCTGCTTTAAAACCATTCAAGAACAGAATAAAGTGAAATATTTAAATTGTTGAGAGAAAAAAATAATAAAAAGACCAACCAAGAAATTTGTAAGCAGCATAGTTTAGTTCTAAAAGTGAAGGAGAAACAAAGACTTTCTCAAATAAAAACTTAAGGACTTAGTCACCAGAAAAACTGCTTTGCAGCAAATACTAAAGAAGTGCTACAAAGAGATAGGAAAAGATATAGGTCAAAAAGCTCATATCTAGCTAAAGAAAGGTAGAGTGATGGAGAAGAAATATATTATGTAAAATATTATATTATGATTTTATTCTTTGATGTAAAATCTACTAATATATTTGGGGTAAATTAAATAAGAAATGAAATAAGGGACATAATTATTATACCACGGAAAAAAGGGTTAGAAAAGGCTAATATGAACAGAACTGTATAACAAATTAGATAACCTAGAAGAAATGGACAAATTCCTAGTAACATACAAACTACCTAGACCAACAAAAGAAGACATATATAGTCTACAAACACCCATTGATACTAGATGAAATAAAACAAAGCATGATTCATTTTATATATGAATATTTTTAAGCCATTAAGAAAAGAGAAAGAAAGTATGACACAAAGAGATTCTCATTAAGAGACTTCATAGATTAAACTACAAATTCTTCTAGATTAGAAAACTAGCAAAATAAACAAAAGAATTTTGGACTATTTTACTCATTGTATCAAAATGTAAGACACCAGATAACTGAAGGTTTCCTGGTCACTATTAATTAATTTTCATGAACATGTAAGCTGGGAACCCACTTCTTTTGGTATCACATTAAACTTGATTGTCTTCTTACTTAGGAAAATGAAAGCAGCCAGCAATTTGGAGTACTCTTATGCAGCACTACAGATATAAATTTTATATTTTATTTTCTGTTGTTTTCCAATGAGTATGGGGTTCCAATTCTTATGTAGAACTCTACATAAATCAGGTATTGATAGATAATTTCTAGTTGCTTATGTAATAGGGAAAAA
Organism: Cabassous unicinctus; assembly: GCA_029593785.1. Taxonomy (NCBI): domain Eukaryota; kingdom Metazoa; phylum Chordata; class Mammalia; order Cingulata; family Chlamyphoridae; genus Cabassous; species Cabassous unicinctus. The sequence continues at coordinate 47,496 of JAQZBX010006007.1, forward strand.
CTCAAGTATTTAATACCAGAGATTGAATATCATATTTAAACTTAATATTTTACATTCTACCCCCTAAAATATTCTGCAAATTATCTGAAATTTCGTCTTACTTATGGGACAGCAAAGGGACATGTAGTTTTCACTATTAATATGATTTATTTAAATTGTTTTTATCCATATAGCTATTATAACCCATTGGAGATGTCCCAAGGGGCATATATTCCAATTATCTCTGGTTCAAAAATACAAAATGAGGATTTACTTAATATCAAATGTAAATGTTTCAGAAATAATACATCATGTTGACAATTGTTGAGGAATAGAATTCTTTGGCCACTCATTTAAAATAGTATCTTAAAAAAACATGCATACATGTTTTAACACTATAAATTAAAACTTAAGATGTGAGAACATAAACTCTTTGTCTTTTTCTTGATGTCCTTGGCCTGCTTGCTTTCAACAGTACCGGCTGTTAAGAACACATTTTTACTGAGAGAGATTCTGCTGGATTTGGAGCAGTATGAAACGATGAGTTTTATAGTAGTGGTGACAAGAATAACCCTCTTACACAATGCAACCAAAGATTTGCCCATGCCCAAATCTGTGAGGTCCAGGTGAATTGTGGAGGTTTTGTGTCAGTGCACATATATATACATCAGGAAAATCTTAACAAAATTGTTTTCATTACTTTATAGTCACACGCTATGAATAATTACCATTGAAATTCACTGACTTCCAGTAACCAATTTTAGAAGGCTCTGGCACTTTTAAATGTTTAACCTATACTTTTCAAAACGTGAAAAACCTGATGTGTATAAATATAAAATGAATTACATGGTCAAAACTTATTCACTATTTCATTAAGGGAAGTATCAGTAATATATTAAGACTGATTCAAAAAGCATTTCATGGGAAGCGGATTTGGGCTCTTGTCTACCACATGGGAGGTCGCTGGTTTGGTTCCCAGTGCTTTCTAAAGAATACAGCGAGCTGGCCAGATGAAACAGGAGAGAAAAAGCATAATGAGAGACACAACTAATCACCGAGCTAAGGGTTCAGTTTGGGGGCCTCCTAAAGAAACAAGGAAGACCAACAGACATAGCGAGTGCAAACAGCAAGGGGGAAGGAGAAAGAAAGAAAGAAAATCTTTTAAAAAAATCATTTGTGTAACAAGGATTCATAGAATTTCTAATTAAAGAATTTCTTATTTCAAAATAAGATTTTGTTTCCTTTTTAACTTTTATTGTGGTTCATATGCAATTAAACAAGGTCAGATATCATTAGTGTAAAACTTAATGATTTTCATGACCTGAAAATAACCCTGTAAACAAGACCAAGAATAGGAAGCCAAACATTGCCAGCACTATAGGAGACTATCTTACAGTATCTTCCAGTCACTGTTTTCCCTATAAGTAAATCACTTCTGCAGTGAAGAAGTAGGTAATTTTAAAGTTGGATTATTTTAATAATACGTATTTATCATTTCTTTGTGCTAGTTTTATGAATATGATAAACATATACAATTGTGTAATCACAAACAATTTACAAGCATTTTCAAAATTTGTCTGCTTAATTTTATTTACTGTCACTGTGTTTCTTTTATCTTCCTAAATCTTGTTTTGCCCCTGACGCTTTCCAATAGATATTTATGAATGTATTCTATGGACTCTTTGTAAAAGAGACAATTGTGAGGGTCAGAAAGCATGAGAGAAATAGAATAGGAGAGAAAATGTGGAATAGACAGAGAATGAGAAATTTTTTTGTAAAAGTAATACATCTTTTATCATAAAATTTATTAATACATATTATATTATGAATTAGTAACTTCATACGTATTTACACTAAATTTGAAATTATTATGACAGTGGTTTTTCTCTGTGTGTTTTTAAGAGACATAAGTTAGTTGACTGAATTTACCTTCCAGATTTTTTCTGTTGGGTGCCATGTATCCTGAGGGGAGCAGGAGGGAGGAATAGAATAGATGGAATATGGGGTATTTTGGGGGTGATGGAAGATGATGGACAACGATCATCCCATGAATCGAGAGAGTCTGCAACTGCAAGCAAGAGAGTCTCAACCATCTGCCCCATGGGATTAAAGCCCCCTCTCAGTTGGAGGTGGAATGGGCATTACCATCCCAGAATCCCCAAGACTTGGGGATGAACTATGGACTGAAGCAGACTTACTGGTATTCTACTATAGACGTACTGTGATTCTAGCAATGGAGGAAATTATGTCATTGATGTGGAGGCAGTGGCCATTGGATATTCTGAGGAAAGGAAGAGAGAAAAACAGGTATAGTATGGGGGCATTTTCGGGACTTGGGATTTGTCCTGAATGACATTACAATGGCAGATACAGGATATTACATATCTTACCAGAACCTACAAAATTGTGCAGGAAAGAGTGAAAACTATAATGTAAACTTTACTCCATGCTTAGTGGTAATGCTCCAAAATGTTTTCCTCAGTTGTAATGAATGTACTCCACTAATGAAGGATGTTGTTAATGAGGGAAAATGTGGGAGATGTGAGGAGCAGGGCATATAGGAATCCCCTTTATTTTTGTGTGACATTTATGTAATCTAAATATCTTTAAATATATATATATATATATATATATATACATATATATATATACACATACACATTAGAAGACAGTCACTCGTTATACAAATACAAAATTATTAAAATATATTTATTAATGTACCATATAAAATTATCTAGTAAACTACTACAAGTATACTTGTTCAACTAAATGAAATAAACCACTGAAGCAGAGGTTTTATCTTAATTTTGAATGGTATTTTTATATCTTATTTCATCCTACATCGAGTATACATCATTTAAAATTAACCAATTTTAATTTTAGGCTTGCATTTCTCTAACATTAATTTCTCAACTCTTCTCCATTCTCTGTGTTTCAAAGACTGGCACTTCCAAACTTTCAAGGAAGATATCATGCATATTTTGTATAAACTCTTCTTGATTATACAAAATGAGATCTACTCTGCAACTATTCCAGGGGTCAGCATAATGCTGTTTTTTTAAAAGGTGTAAATGATATTTATGGTGCACGATTTCATATACATATAGATTAAAAAATTCTTAACAAAAATAGTATATTATTAATAGCAACTTAAAAAGTTAACCACCAAACTCCTTTTCTGCCTCTATGAATTTGCCTATTCTAGATATTTCATAGGCAAATACTCTTAACTGAGGTTAATAGATTGGCCAGTTTAAGATCATCTTGCTCCCAACAAAAGAAGAACTAAGGTAGAAAGGAAGGCAGGCTCATGATTGCCTCACAATTACATCAACACTGGATGTCTATGGGGAGTTTGCATTAGAGATATTTTTACTCATATTTTTCTCATCCAACCCAGCTAACAAAGCTTTGAACCCTTACAAATGTTCCACTCCTTATTGGGTAAAATAACATTATGTCAATGAGGAAACACTAAGTCCACAATACTGAGAGATCAATGACTGATATTAAATTTTAGATGAATGTCAAATCTCTATTATGCAGCTTGTGAATATATTTGAAGATATTTTTTTTTATCTGTGCTTCTTCACCATAAGTACCAGATTCTCACACATATAGACAGAATCCTATGGACTGAGCTAAACTTTTTGCATTGCAGTTGTGCTATCAAATAATAGGGGCCTCTGCAGAGGTATGAGAGGGTCTTATCTTTACCGATCCTGAAACATAGTTTTCCCTCTTTTCTTGTGATTGTAAAATTTATAACATAGATTAAAGATCAGGATGAGCACTTCCCTTAATGCATTTAGTTATATTAGTTAATATATATATTAGTTATAGCCTAGACCTATGGAATGTATAAAGTGCAGTAGGTTCATCAATACTGAAAGAAGGATATACACCCCTGATATAATTCATCTAAAGACTGACCCTCCTTGACCCTTTAATTGGGCTGATTTGAAACTCGATTTGACCCTAATTAGAAATATATGCAGACATACTTCCAACCATTGAACCTCACTTTCCTTATGGAAATTCATGCAAATTTAGTATAAATATAGAAAGAATGCTAAAATTGAACTCTATTATATTAGACTAAGCCAAATCTTTTAATATTTTATTCAGACTCTATCATCAACTTACTATTGTAAATATCACTTTAGCAGGAACATCTGTCTCCCCACTCCTTATCAAATTGGGCCAACTCTGATGTTGCCTGCATGCTTGCCCAAACTTTAGCTTCTCTGACCTACCTTGGGACAATTCCAAGAAGATTTCTGCAGGACACGCCAAAGCATTTCCAGTGATTGAGCCTCACTTAGTTGCAGCAATAACTTATTCTCTATTGCACACTTCAGTTAGCTTTTCTCCCTTCCCTGTCTCACATTCTCCATTCCCTCATTTATGATTCCTGGATTCACCTATCAGTTAAACATCATATGTCCAATTCTTATAAAAGATTCTGCCCAAGAGGGAATTTAAAATCTGACAAACCCCATATCTTGCATGAAATTGGTAAAATGAGAGCACAGGTATGCATGACACAAATAAAGCTCGGTAGATGCAAATAATAGGAAACAATGATAATATTATACCACATTACTGAGCAACTAGAAACTCTCATCAAAAACTATTATTATTTGAATCATAAGCCATTACTACACATCAGATACCCTGACCTGACCATCAAAACCTTTGCTAAGACCACAATCAAGATAAAGATTTCCAACAGTGCTTAGTACTTTCTCATTCAGTATTTTCAATGTTTAGATTTCCAGAATCAATATAGAAATCGTAAAAAATAGAAACATATTTCTTGATTTCCACAAAGACCATAAAAATGGTGCTAAAAATATCAAGTTATTCCGGAAAATCTTGTTATGAAATCAGAGTATAATGTGCTACATTTGGCACTGATACTATTGTCATTTCAATAATTAAAATTTTGAAACCATGAGTCAAAAATTGTTACTGGAGCTTATCTGATAATCATGAAGATGTGAGCCCCTTACTCATGTCAAATGAAGAATGTGTTACTGCTCCTTCAAGTGGTTGCTAATTGCACTAAAATCAGAAGAATTTATGAGTGTCTCTCCCCTTTGAGAAACAAACTCAGCAGCTTGAATACAATTTGTTATTATTCCCAAAGCTCAGAAACGTTTCCATTGGTTCCTTGTTAATTATCCAGGGTATATTTGATTTCCCTATTGAGAAACAATCTTTTACATACAAGATTCTTGTTTTCCTGTGTTATTTTGTACTGCCCTTCCCAAACACTTTGAGTTTAATCTCCCAAAAATTATTTCAAATTTTCAGCATTTTGCACAATGCCTCCTTCAAGTTTTAAGTCTATGGATAAAGGTAGATTTTTATTACATGCCATATAGTAGAACAATTTTAAATATATGTGTTACACTAATTTAATTCTTTCTTTTAATCTTATAACTAAATTTAGTTCAACCTACCTTAATTCCATATCCCACAATCATCATCAATCCTCATTAGCAATTCCTCTTCAATTCCCCTTTGTACATGAACCTCTTCTAAGAAGGTTGAGATATGTCCCTAAAAGGCATACATTTTCATAAGGTAAATATAATGTATGTTTTATTGTGCATGCATATGTTGTTACATATCTCTTTTCGATATCTGACATCTTAATTCAACTGGATTTTTGCTACATTCAACATATCCACCAATTCTTTACTGTTTTCACTTCTCCAATAATATTATATTAATGTTATGATATTGCTAGACTCTTAACTACTCATATTTATTAAATTAATTTTTCTTAAGTAAGAAACATTCGGTTAGTTCCTAACTACCAAGTTCTATGTATATCAACACTATTAACAACTTTGCATGTCTCTCTGCTGATCCATAATTAAATATTTCTTTTAAATATATCCAGGAGTGTATTCTTGATTGAAGACAAATTAAAAAAAATTAAATTTCTAATGGCTCCTTTCAAGATTTCTTTTATCAATGTGCATTATACCATTATTGTACAAGGATTTCAAACACCTGACATCTTATTTTAAGTATGTGTTACTTATATATAATGTAAGGATCAAAATAAACAATTCAATCAGATTTAATTTGATAGAGTGGAATTGTTCATAATTTAGTTGATATATTATTATACTTTTGGTATTCAAATGCTGGTCTGAATTTGAAATGCAATAAAGAACAATCCATGACAACAAAGACAGAGATTTTAACAGCAACAAATAAAAACAAATGTTCATATATCTTTAATATTCAGTATTTTTCATAGTGATTAAATGGACAGTTTAGGCTAAGGCTGATAAAGTAGCTGTTGAAGAGACACAAATTTGACAAACCCTCTATATCAGAGGCAGACTGGCTGATAATCAAAATTTTAGCTCTGTCTCTTGGACAAATACTAGACTATTTCTCATTCTCCCTTGCAGGAAGCTATGGCAAAGTGGCTGAAGATCTAGCCTAACTCCTTTGTGGTATCCCAGTATCCAACTCACTTTGAGCCATTATTTACATTACTCTGTTTTTGTACTGAATAGCTTTTTACCATGGCTTTCTAGTTTAGAATTTCTATTTTCCAGTTGATGAACAATAAAATGTTGATGAAATATTGAAAGAGCATGAAGGAAGAAGCAAAGAAAGAGAAAAGTAATTACAGTGTGTATTAGTCAGCCAAAGGGGTGCTAATGTGAAATACCGAAAATGGGTTGGTCTTTACAAAGGGTATTTATTTGGGGTAGAAGTCCACAGTTACCAGGCCATAAAGCATAAGTTGCTTCCCTCACCAAAGTCCATTGTCACGTGTTGGAGCAAGACAGCTGCCGGCGTTTGCCAGGGTTCAGGCTTCTGGGGTTCCTCTCTTCCCGGGGCTGTGTTTCTCTCCGGGCTTAGCTCCTGGTTCCTCCACAAGGTCAGCTGTAGACGATCAGGCAAATGGCTTGCTTCTCTTCTCCTGGGGCCTTCTTTCCAACATCAAAACTGCTTCTCAAAAGACTGCTTGCTCAAAAGACTGCTTTTCAAAACCTGCTCCATCTGCCCTTTGCCTTGCCTTTTATATTCAATTCCCCACCCA
>JAQZBX010006008.1:0-54538 GCA_029593785.1 Cabassous unicinctus
ATCCACGTGTTGTCCAAACTTGGTACTGGCAGATATTTTCACTATTGTACATTGAGTACGTGAAAAATATTATCTAATTGTGGCTTTGATTTACATTCTACTGCTGATTAATGACATTTCTTCTTGTTCTTGTCTGTAATTTTCTTTTGTTTGTAAGATACCTGGAAAAAAAAAATCAGATGCCCTGTAATTCCCTACTTTAACCCTTTTGCCAACCTTAAAATAAGGGTGGTTAATAATTATATTACCAAATTTCAGTAAGTAAAGGAAAAGTCCTTGAAAGCTATGAAAAGATCTTTTCTAAATTATAATTAAAACAAATTAAACAATTGTAGTATATTCCAAAACCTGTCAGTATGCTTTTATGATTATTCAGTTTTAAAGTTTTATTAAAGAAAAGAGGTTTTAAATCTCCTGTAAAAGAAAGAAAAATGAGGGAGAGTTAAAAATATTCACAGACAAACAGAAATTAAGAGTTTGTCAACAAGAAACCTGCTCTTCCTTCAGTACATATTAAAGGGATTTCCACAGGTTGAAAGTAAAAAAAAACAGGAGAGAGAGGGTTGTAGGACAGTGGAGAATGGAAGATTATTGAGAATAACTAAGAAGGAAAAAAGAGAAATAAAATCAAATTATGATCTATATAAACCTAGAGAAATTATGGCTAATGTAAGTATTGCCTTGACAGTAATAACATTGAATGTTAATGCACTAAACTCTCCAATTAAGAGACACAGATTAGCAGAATGGATAATGAAATATGACTCATCTATATACTGTCTCCAAGAAATTTATCATAGACCCAAGTTTGCAAGAAGGTTGCAAGTGTATGATTAGAGAATGATTTTACATGCCAACAGTAATCAAAAAAGTGTGGGAGTAGATACAGTAATTACTGAAAAGGTAGACTTTAAATTTAAAACCATGGTGTATAAGTTAGCCAAAGGGGTGCTAATGTGAAATACCAAAAATGGGTTGGTTTTTATAAAGGGTATTTATTTGGGGTAGAATTCCACAGATACCCGGCCATAAAGCATTAAGTTTCTTCTCTCACCAAAGTCCATTGTCATGTGTTGCAGCAAGACAGCTGCCGACTTATGCCAGAGTTCAGGATTCTTGGGTTCCTCTCTTCCCGGGACTGCGTTTCTCTCTCCGGGCTTAGCTCTTTTGGTTCCTTCACAAGGGCAGCTGTAGACTATCAGGTGAACGGCTCACTTTTCTTCTCCTGAGGCCTTCTCTCCAGTATCAAAACTGCTTCTCAAAGACTGCTTCAACTCTGTTCTTGCCATGCCTTTTATATTTGATTCCCCACCCACCAAGGGGTGGGGCTCAACGCCCTACTGATGTGGCCCAGTCAACGGCCTAATCATAACTCAATCATGCCCAGATGAACAGATCAGTTTACAAGCATGATCCAATTATATTTTTGGAATTCATAATTACATCAAACTGCCCAACTGCAACACATGGTAAGATATAAAGAAAGAAACTGTATATTAATAAAAGGGACAATCTATCAGGAAGAAAGAACAAACATATACATTTTTCACCTAATCAGGGTGTCCCAAAATACATGAGGCAAATATTGGAAAAACTAAGTGTAGAAATAGATTACAATCATAGTGAGGGAGTTCAATACACCATTATCACTATTTGACAGAACATCTCAACAGAGGGTCAATAAAGAAACAGAGACTTTAAATAATACATGTGTAAATGTTCATCTTGACATAGTGTGTTTTATCAGTGGGTGGAGATCCACATAATGAGTGGGAAGGTGCTGGACTCCCATCTTGGGGAGGCCCCTATGTTCTCAAAGGGAGGGGCAGGAATCTCTCAAAAGAATGGGTGATGCCCAACAGGGGAGGACCGACCAGTGTGTCAAGCCCTCAGTATTGTTGCAAGTAACTATGAACCTGGTCCTGCAAAGTGTGAAGCCTGATGGCTGCCCTTGGTCCCAAGGGGCGGGACAGGGAAGAATATACTAGATGGAACAGGCAGCATTTTGAGGGCAAGAGAATTGTTCTACATGATCTTGCAATGATGGATAAAGGCCATATTAGGTTTCATCAAAATTTATAAAAGTGTATCGTCCAAAATGTAAACCATAATGTAAACCACTGGCCATGGTTGGTAGATATGTCTCAATATTTGTGTATCAGTTGTGAGAAATGTACCATCCACATATAAAATGTTATTGTTGGGGCATGAAGGAAAAGGGAGAGGATGTTGTATATATGGCAGTCTCCTCTATTCCATATGTGACTACTGTGACCTAAAACTTCTTTGAAGATGAAATGAAAAAAAGAAGACATTGGGGAACAAATGGAAGAAAATGTCACTGTATATATAGGACAACAGATCTTACAGTAATGAAAGGCAAAATGTCAAAAATAATTTGTATTTTTTCATTATGTTTTATTATATGAATTTTTTTAATTTTTTAATTTTTTGTATAATGTTTCCAATTTTTAAAACTACCATTATTACTTCATTTTCATAATAATTGTATTTGACTAATTTTTTGTCTTCATTTTACAAGAAGGTTTGGACACAGAAGGCTTACAACTGTGCCAGGGGAGGATCTGTTTTGTGGGGTGTCAGTGAACGGGGATACATGGGAGGCAGTTCACCTGGGCATACATGTAAGGCATATAAATGTGTTCAAATTTTCATGGGCACTTGCAGAGTGGTTGGAGATTCACACAATAACCTAAAGACTATTGAATTCCTACCCTGAGGAACTCTGTCACATTCTCTGATGGAACAGCAAAAATCCACCAAATACAGAGGCAATGGCTAGTAAAGAATGATTGTCCATTGATGGGCCCTTGATATTCATAACTGGGCCTGTGAACCTTTAGTTTTGGAATTGAAACTTAGCATAGTATTATAGGGTGCCTAAATGTCACATCCTGAGAGCCTCCTTGTTGCTGAAATGTGGCCTCTCTCTACGCTGAATTCGGAATACAAATGCAATAACTTCCCCCTAGCATGTGACATGACTTCCAGGGATGAGTGTCCCTGGTAACAAGGGATTACTACCAAGCACCAACTAACAATGCAACTAGAAAAAGGCATTGACCAAAAGGGGGAAATGGTAAAGACAAATGAGTTTATATGGCTAAGAGACTTCAAAGTGTGTTGGCAGGTCATTCCAGAGGATATGCTCATGCATATCTCAACAGGATCCCATTGACTGCCAAATTAGACACCACCCCAAATTGCAGTGCTCATGAGCGCTCTGGAGACACCCAGGCTATATGATCAGGGAAGATAGCTCATCAATTTGGTGCCTTGTCAGTGGACCTTACTTTGGGGTTTGTGCTAACCAGTGTGACAGAATTGGACTCAGTTCTGTTTTCCCTACACATAGCTCTTCAGACTCTTCTATTTGAACCTATATTTAGTGCTGGATTTGGTAGGTGTATGTCCAAGAGACTTGAATTTTTTGACTGTCCATGTTTCAGCTGGGCCCTGAGCCTCAATGTGGTTATAACACTGACTCTCCAGTTCATTGGACTCACCCAGGACAAATAACAAGGAGGTGATGATAAATGACCACCATAACATGGAACCAAGAGTGCTTACAACTGCAAACAAGAGAGTCCTATCCATTGGCCATATGGGACTGAAGCCTCTCCTTAATTAAAGGTGGAGTGGGCATCACCATCTCTGAATTGTCAGTAATGGGGAATGAACTATGGGCTAAATTGGACTTACCGGTATTATACTATAGATTTATTGTGCTTCTAGCAATGGAAGAACTTATATCATTGATATGGAGGGACCCACTTGAAGTTCTGAGGTCAGGGAGAAGGAAAATAGGTGTAATATGAGAGCATTTTCAGGACTTGGGAATTGACCTGAATGGCATTGCAATGACAGATACAGGCCGTTATATATCTTGTCATAATCTACAGAATTCTGTTGGGGAGAGTATAAACTGCAATGTAAACTAGAATCCATGCTTAGTGGCAATTCTCCAAAATGTATTAAAGAATTGCAATGAATGTAACACACTAATGAAAGATGTTGTTAATGGGGGCAAATGTGGGCAGTGTGGGGAGCACAAAATATGGGAATCACCTATATTTTTATGTAACATTTATGTAATTTAAGTATTTTTTTTAAATTAAAAAATAAATTTAAAAATAATAATACATTAGAGAATCTAGATGTAATAGATATATATGGAACATTACATCTAAATACAATGGGATATTCAATCTTCTCAAGTGCACATGGATCATTCTCCAGGATAGTCCACATGCTAGGCCACAGAAAAACTCTCAACAAGTTCAGAAAGATTGAAATTATACAAAGCAATTTCTCTAACAACAATGGAATGATGCTGGAAATCAATAAGGAACAGAGAACAAGAATAGGCAAAATTATATGGAAGTTAAATAATACATTCTCAGGCAATCAGTGGGTCAAGGAGGAAACCACAAAAGAAATCATTAACTACCTTGAAATGAATGGAGATGAGCACACAATGTAACAAAACCAATGGGATACAACAAAAGCAGTTCTGAGGGGAAAATTTATAGCCATAAATGCCTATATTAAAGGAAAAAGACCTAAAACCAAAAACTTAACTGCATACTTGGAAGAACTGGAAAATGAACAATAAACTAATCAAAAAGCAAGGAGAAGGATGTAAATAACAAATATTTGGCTACAGTTAAATGAAATTGAAAATTATATAACATTAGAAAAAATTTAAAAAAGTAAAAAGCTGTTCTTTGAGAAGATTAAAATTGACAAACACTTAGGTAGACTAACAAAGAAAAGAGAGATATGCAAAACCCCTTACAATCAGCCTACATTGATGAAAGAAGAAATTGATGAACTCAATAGACCAATCACAATTAATGAGATTGAATTAGTGATCAAAATCCTCCCAACTAATGTTACCTTAAGGATGGCTATTTCCAATAAACAAGCACACCTGATTCCACATTATAAAGTACAAACATGTGTTTTAGTGAGAAGGTCATTTATTGATAGTAATCAAGGAACGGGGGGAAACATCCAAAAACCAGTTCAAAGTGAAAATGTGAGTGAGGATTTTTAGAGGGGAAAAAAAGAAAATTGGTAGTTGAGAAGAAAATCATTAAAAAAATAAATAAACAAGTTATGACAGAGGTCCTGTGAGGAGGGTATGTGCAATTTCTCAGTCATCTGTTCTCTCAAAAACATTCAACTTGTCTTTGAGATCAGTGGCGTGTCACCCACAGTTTAGATATAGTTATGCAGGTGCAAGTATTCCATGGCTACTTTCTTAGACAACCACTGAAGGATATCAAACTTTTATGTCTAGGAAAAGTTACAGAATTACAGCATTCTGTCTGGTTATGCTTGGAGATGTTATCTTATTCAGTAAGCAAAAACTGATAAAGTCTTTAAATATCCTTCAGGGAACTAAGTTCAAAGTGTAAACTTCTAAAATTAGATTAATAGAAAACCAGTACAATTAGTTTTAGAATTTTCAAAGCCACTTAAGTGAAAAAATTTCAATAAGCACATTTTCCATCTACCAAATAACCATTGTGTTTATATCTTTGTATTTTTAAGAAGATATGTTTTGTAAATATATTTCATATAAGTAAAATGAGTGAAGTTATCATCTTCTGTAGTTGCGTCCTGCTGATTAGGAGCAAATAAATTTCTTATATTATTTAGGAGAAATCTCTAGACCTAGGGTTATTAATATGTTTTGTTCCATGGACTCCTTTGCCAATCAGGTGAAAACCACAGCCACCTTGCTAAGTCCATATTATTCTGTGTAATATTTAATAAATATATCACACCCACACCAATATGTTACCAGAAGAGAATTTTTTTTTTTAATTTAAATTCAAGCTTATGGACTTCTTGTTGAAAATCCCTGCTCTAGACATTAACCCACAAAGACAATATAGGCAGCAACAAGACAAGTATATGGCAAGCAAAATAAAGGCAAAACTTAAGAGAGCAACTCTCCATTTCATAGGTAAGTTCATTAACCACTCAGAAAATGAATCACATGTGCCAAGGGTTTTAACATGTTCAATGTCACTTTGCACATTATCCAGAAAAGAGGAGACATTATCATATTTCTCAGATATGTAGGTACAGCATTTTATACCAATTAATGCACACATTTCCCCTTGAACTGAAGTTAATATGCCCAAAGCCATTTGTATTAGTCAGCAAAAGTGAAGCTTATGCAAAGTACCAGAAATCTGTTGACATTTATAAAGTGTATTAATTTGGAGTAGAAGATTACAGTCATAAGGCCATAAAGTCTAAATCACTTCCCTCACCAAAGTCTGTTGCCATCTGTTGGAGCAAATGGTTGCCAGTCTCTGTGAGGGTTCAGCCTTCCTCTTTGTCCTAAGGCTATGTGGTCCCAGCTCCTTCCTTTCTCAGCTGTAGGTTAGCATAAAGCTTCTCTCTCGCTGGGACTTGTTTCTCTTCAGAATCAGGTTCTGTGCTCTCTCCACAAGGCCAGCTGTAAAAAATCAGGTGAATGGCTCATCTCTCTTCCCAGGGCCTCTGCCATGTCTAATGGAGCCTTCTCTCTTTCCTTATATATCTGCTTCTCTGTGTGTTTACTTCCCACAGTTCCAGCACCAAAAATTCCAACTCTCTCCTCTGTCTTATTGTTTTCTCTGTGAGTCCCCACCCACCAAGGGGACTCAACATCCTACTGACATAGCTGAATGAAAACCTTGATCTTAATTTAATCCAATAAAAGTGAAACTTCTGAATCTAATACAATCTAATACACCCAGAGTAAGAGATCAGTTTACAAATGTAATACAATACTATTTTGGAATTCATAAACAATATGAAACTGCTAAAAGCCACCCTCTGAATTCCAAAAAACACATTACAATATTGAAAAATAGGCCTTAAAACAGTACAGTACTAAATACAAAAACATATCACAATCAATATAAAGAAATACAGTTTGTCTTGGGGCAAAGTCCTGTCTATCTGTAGACCTCTGACATGTACAAAACAATTTATTGTTTTCCAATACACAAATTGACAGGCAAAAGATAAACATTTGCACTACCATAAAGAGAAATTGTGAGGGAAACTTGAGTCATGAGTCCCAGGCAGTTCCATTAACATGCAGGGCATAGTCATTTGATTTCAAATTCTGAGAGTCATTTTTAAGATTATAGTTTCTTTTCCCTGGGGCTTCATGAAGATCCACCCTTTCCACAGGCTTGCCCAATGACCATTTTCCTATTTGTACCTTCATCAAGCATCTAGGTGTTGACTGAAATCCAGACCTCACCCTCCAAGTACTGTGGAGTGATGACCAAACCTTCCCTGACCTCTGGGTAAAGTCTTAGCCCACCTAATACAGTGAACTGAAGACAACATCCTCCCTAACCTTTGGCTTACAGGCCCAACCATCTCAGAGCAATGAGTTGGTGACCTGGCCTTCCCTAATCCATGGAGGATAAGCCCCCCACCTCTCAGACCTCTGGAGTGTCAACCTCACCCTCCCTAATCATTGGGGAATGTGCTCCACTTTCTCTGTGTCCTGGGGTGGGAAAACTTTCCCTGAACAGCAGGCAGAAACATCAACCCTCTTCAATTGCCAGTGCAAACTCACCCTCTTTGTACACATGAGTGGGTTTCCTCTCTTAGCCCAAGGAGATTTTAATTCCAGATCTCAGCTTCCATGGTTTTTTGCTTAAAGCTGTTTTCCCTTCCATATCTCCCATCAATGTCCATTTTAGTCTAGGATGACAGTTTTCTCAAAAAGCTTGTTGGTTTAGCATGCAGGAAGCAGGGGTACAAGCCATCAGACACTAAAACTTTCCTTCCTAGTAAGCTGCATTTTCAATCCTAATTTACAAGTTCCAAGTTTAATTAAGTCATCAAATGGGGCACTATCACCTGGGGGCTTGATTTCCAGAGGCTTGTAATTTCCAGAATCAGTTTCTGTTTTCTTTGTTCTCAACAATTAAGTTCTTAGCTTATGTCTGTCTTCTAGAATTTTACTATAAGATGCAAGGAAAAGCCAAGCCACATTCCCTAAGTTTAATTTGGAAAGTTCTTCAATTAAATGCCCAGTCCTTCTATTTTCAAATTCTGCCTTCCACAGAGCACCAAGTGACAATCTTGTTCTCTGAGATTTAAAAACAAAGTTCACCTTTCCTCCAGTTTCCAATAATAAATTCATCATTTACTTCTAAATCCTCATAAAGACCCTTTAGCTTCCATATTTCTATCAACAGTCTCTTCAAAGCAATATAGGCCTTTTCCATCAAGCATCACACAATTCCTCCAAAAAATACCTGTTGCCCATTTATAAAACAATTCCAGGATTTTGGTAATTGCAAAAGCACGGCCCTACTCCTGGTGCCAAATTCTGTATTAGTCAGCCAAAGCGAGGCTGATGAAAAGTACCAGAAATGTGTTGGGATTTATAAAGTGTAGTTATTTGGGGTAGAAGCTTAAAGTCAAAAGACCATAAAGTGTAAGTTATTTCCCTCACCAAAGTATGTTGCCATATTTTGGAACAATATGGCTCTTCATCTCTGTGAGTGTTCAGCCTTCCTCTTCCTTCGAATATTCCATGGTCTCAGCTGCTTCCTTTCTCAGATGTAGGCTTGCACAAGGCTTGTCTCTCTCCCCAGGGCTGTTTTCTCTCCAGGATCAGCTGCTCTGCTCTCTCCACAAGGCCAGCTGTAAACTATCAGGTGAGTGGCTCATCTCTCTTCCTGGGGCCTCCGCCATATCTAATGGACCCTCTCTTTCCTGACATATCTTCTTCTCTGTGTGTTTACTTCCCAAGGTTCCAGCATCAAAAACTTTCTTTCCTCTGCCTTGCCTTTTTTTCTGTGACCCCCCCACCCCTCAAGGGGGTGAGAATTCAATCTCCTACTGACATGGCTGAATCAAAGCCTTGATCATAATTTAATCAAGTAAAAGTTAAACCTCTGAATCTAATATACTCAGAAGAACAGAGCAGTTTACAAACATAATCCAATATTATTTTTGGAATTCAAAAACAATATCAAACTGTTACACTATTTTATTTTGTAGGACCACCTTTCTCATCTTGGCCATCATATTTATTCCTTCAGTGGGACCACAACTGGTCATTCATCTTTTCATGGAAAAATTATTCTATCTCACTTAGAATGGGGTAGATCACCTACAGGTCTTGGCTGAATGGAGTCATCTCACTGTTCTATACAAACAGGAATATTTCCACATACAATTCCAGTCTCTCCTACTAACCAACCCTGCATATCCCAGGCTGAAATATACATTGGAAATAATATTCTAGTTTAGAGACTCAATACATTTCTTTATTAATTTCAAAATTAAATTTGTTATATTCTAAATTTGATACAAGGTGGTTCCAAAGCACAGGTATGTAGGTTCTGTGATCTTGTGGGTTATGAAAGTCATAAAACCTGAAATAGCAGGAAGGCTGGGGTGATAGTGGTGTAGGATAGACTGTAACTATCCAGTCTGATCAGTTTTGTGTAGTCAGGGGCAAAATAACCCAGAACAAATGAGTGCTTCCAGTAGTGAGCAAATAGTTACAAACCCAACAGTCATTTTTCTGATGAACGACAGCTACTGCAGCAGTTCATTTTAAAAATATATTATCTTGCCCATATTATGATAGGAGAAAAAGAAAATGAATGGTAATTTCAGCCAATATAATGATTTGAGTGACCTACAGAAAAGCAGCTTAAGTGAGCAGTGTGGTTACATGAGTAGGAGGCACCTTTTTCTACTATTTCTTTTAGGAAAGCTGGCTTAATTCCTGAGGAATGAATCCATGGCTTGATGACCTATAATTTTAGAGAAGAGTGGGTAGTTAATAATAAAACATAAGGTCCTTCCCATTAGGGGTGAACTGGTCAACAGGGTGCTTATTCTTCTAGGTTTTTAATAATACCAAAATTCTTTGTTTATACTGGTGCAAAGTCAAGACTGTAGGGAAAGGTAGTCAATTACTTGCAAATTCAGAAATCATTTTTATAGTATTTCTTAGGGAAATGACTACATATTTCTGCAATTTAAATACATATTTTGCACAGACATATTTCCAATTATATTTTTGAGGAAAGGCCTCTCATACGTCATTTCAAAAGATCTTAAACTAGTCCTCTTCTAGAGGCTACCCAAATTCTAAGAAGGGCAATAAACAACACTTTGTCTCAAGTAAGGTTAGTTTCCTGACATATCTTAGCAATAGTTTTCTTCAAAGTATGATTCATCTTTTCAGTTTTTCCAGTCTACTAAATTCTTGATGATACCTGTAAATTCCAATTAATTCCAAGTGCCTGTGAAAGTTATTGAGTTATTTTTGAAACAAAGGTATGTCATTTTCACTATGGAGAATGGGACCTCAAATCTAGGTATTATTTCCTTTAGAAAACTTTTGCGACCTCTGTTGCTTTTTCAATGTGGATGGGGAAGGCTTCTGCCAACCCTGAAAATGTGTCAACCAATACTCGAAGATAGCAGAAGTTCCTGGATGCTCAGGGAATTACTGTAAAGTCTGTTTGCCAATCTTCTTAGGATGAAAAACCTTGAGCTTGTGCAGGAATCTGTCCTGCAAAGCCTTGTGGGGACCTCTCCAGCAGAGCCCATGAAAGTACAAAGAACTACTCTGAATACTGAGGTTGAGAGAGGCGAGGGGGAGAACAGCTAAAGGAGCTATTCTCCTTTGCTGACTCCCATAATGGTTTTTATTCTCTTTTCACAAAGCACAAGGTCAGTGTGTTCGTACAGGTACTCAGAAAGTTCTGGGGTGTGCAGGAGATAATGGAGAGGCAGAAAGCCCTAACTAAGTAACAGAGCAAAGAAAGAATGTTCCTACTGTTTTCAGCAGGAACTGATAGCAGCTGTTTTCTGCCCACACAGCAGTTTTCTGCTTGCACAGTAAAGCAGTCCCTAAATTCTTTCAAAGATATTTTAACCAAAGTGTTCCCACTAGCTTGCACCCCTGCTGTCAGTGAGGTCTGCTAGTCTTTGGGCTATTTTTATGATATAAAACACATTTACCCTTAATCTTAAGAATTACTGCTTGAATTTTTGGTCGTACTATATGTCCTTTAATCCCATGCTGCAATGGCCTCTTTCCCATAGTGTATTCCTTCATGTAAATATTGTAGAAGTTCAACTATTTTTTCTCTTAACCAAACTTCACCTGATTCTGACTGCAGTCATCCTTCTTTGGACTTGACTTTAAATCTCCATTCTTTAGCTCTGTCTAAATCTTTTGTTTATTAGGATGAGGTAAATGAGAAGTCCAAAGTTGGGATAAGAGCTAATTCTCTCATTCTGAACTTTGACAGTGTTTGGGCAGCCCTTTTACTGCCAAATCAGCTCTAGCATTCCCTTTTGCTAAATAGCTGTCAGATTATGGTGCCCATGGCAGTTTATTACTGCAACTTCTAGTAGGACTAATATAGTTTCTGGCTGTTTAATCTCTTTATTATTGATGTTCAAATCACTCTTTCCATCTAAATTGCACTATGGGAATGTACTAAGGAAAAAGCATAGTGAAAGTCCATGTAAACATTTACTTTCTTACCTTGTCTAATGACCAAGACTTGGGTTAGGGTAATAAGTTCAGCCTTCTGAGCTGAAGTAACTTGCAGTAGGAGTTTGACATCTAGCCCCTCTATTAAGGTTAGAAAGTTTGACATCTAGCACCTCTTTTAAGGTTCCTTGTGAATGCAGAAGCAAGGAACTGGTGGTATCTTCCTAAAACCAGTTCAAAGTGAAAATGGGATCTAGGGTTTCTATAGGGAAAAAAAATGAAAATGTGCAGTTGAAAAGAAAAACAAGTAAAAAAACAAAAGATGCCAGAGGTCTTGTGAGGAGGGCACATGCAATTTCTCAGTCTTCTGTTGTCTTAAACACATTCAACTTTTCCTTGATTTCAGTTGCTAATTAACCACAGTTTAGATATAATTATGTAGGTACAAATCTTCCATGGCTCCTTTCTCAGACAATGACTCAGGGATGTCAAACATTTTGTTTCTGGGAAAAGTTACAAATCTACACCATTCTGCCTGGCTTTGCTTTGAGATGTTATCTTATTCCTGTAAGCAAACTGAGAAGGTCTGGTTAATATCCTTCAGGGAATTAAATGTAAAGGGTAAACTTTTAAACTGAGATTAATAGAAAACCAGTATAATTAGTTTTAGAATTTTCAAATCTTCTTAAGTGAAGAAATTTCAAGAAGCACATTTTTCAGCTATCACTAAGAAGAGCCCAGATGCTTCATAAATGAATTCTACCAATCACTCCAGAAAGAATTAACAATAATTCCATTTCAACTCTTCAAAAAAAAATAGAAGGGGTAGGAAAATTGCTTAACTCATTTTATGATGTCAACATAATCCTAATACCAAAGCCACATAAAGAATCCACAGGAAAAGTAAATTATGGACAATCTGTCTAAGTAAAGTGGATGCTAATATCCTCAACAAAATACATAGTAGTCATTTTCAGAAACATGTCAGATGAATTATATACCATGGCCAAATGGGTTTCATCTCTGGTATACAAGGAGGTTTCAAAATAAAAAAATCAATCAATATAATCAATATACTATGCCACAGATTGAAAATTTAAAATTCCATGATCACCTCTATTGATGGAAAAAGCTTGCAATGAAATACATCATCCTTTCTTGATAAAAACATTTCTAAAGATTGGAATAAAAGGAAAGTTCCTAAACACATAAATGGTATATATGAAAAGCACACAGCTAACATCATACTCAATGTTGAAATGCTGAAGGCTTTCCCTCTAAGATCTGGAACAAGATCAAAATGCCCACTGTCCCCACAGTTATTTAACATTGTGTTGGAAGTATTTGCCAAGCACTTAGGCAAGAAAAAATAAATAAAAGGCAACCAAATTAGAAAGGAAGAATTAAAAATTTCACTATTTGCAGATGACATGACCTTATACATAGAAAGCTCTGAGAAATCTACAACAAAGTTTCTGGAGCTGATAAATGAGGAAAGTAGCAGGATATAAGATCAGCATGATAAAATCAGTAGCAAATCTATACAACAATAATGAGCAATCTGAGGAAGAAACAAATGGAAGAATATTCCATGTTCATGGATTGGAAGACTAAACATCATTAAGATTGTCAGTCCTACTCAAACTGATTTATATATTTAATGCATTCCCAATAAGAATTACAATGGCATTTTTTACAGAATTGGGAAAGCTATGAAATTTATTTGGAAGGCCAAGGGATGTGAATAGCCAAACACATACAGAAAAAGAAAAAAAGAAATTGGAGGAGCAATGCTACCTGACTTTAAAGCTTACCACAAATCTACAGTGGTCAATTCTAGATGGCTTTGGCACAAGGATAGACATATTGACCAATGGAACAGAATTGAGAGTTCTGACATAGATGCTCACATAAACAGTCATTTGATATTCAAAAAGGCCATCAAGCTCAGTCAACAGGTACAGAATGGCCTCTTCAAAACATGCTGTTTGGAGAACTAGATATCCATATATGAAACAATAAGGCAGAATCACTGACTCATGTCCTATATAAAAATTAATTAAATTGGATCAAATACCTAAATATAAGACCAAGGCCATAAAGCTCCTAAAAGATAATGTAGTGAAGCATTTATGAGTTTTTATATTAGGAAATAGTTCCATAAACTTTACACACAAAGCAATGAAAGATAAAATAGATAAATTTTATCTCCTCAAGATTAAAACTTTTGTGCTTCAAAGGAGTTGCCAAGAAAGTGGAAATGAAGCTTGCTTAATGGGAGACAATATTTGGTAACCATTTATCTGAGAAGGGCCTAGGATCCACCATATATAAAGAAAAAAATAAAATGAAAAGAAAACTCATTTGAAAAATGGGCAAGAGATTTGAATAGATACTTCTCCAAAGAAGAAATACAAATGGCTAAAAAGCACATGAAAAATTGTTCATCACTAGCTATTAAGGAAAAGCAAATCAAAACTAAAAGAGATAACATCTTACACCTGTTAGGCTGGTGGCTAATAAAAAAACAGAGGACTACAAGTGTTGGAGAGGATATGGAGGAAAGGGAACACTCATCCTTGGAATGTAGAATGGTGGGAGTGTAGAATGGTGCAGCCATTGTGGAGGACAATTTGGTGATTCCTCAAGAAGCTAGCTATTGAACTTCTATATGCTTCAGCAATCCCACTAATAGGAATTTAAAGCAGGGACGTGAACAGATATATGCACATTAGTGTTCATAGCAACATTGTTCACTATTGCCAAAAGTTGGAAGCAACCCAAATGTCTATCAACAGATGAATTTATAAGCAAATTGTGGTATATACATACAATGGAATATTACTCAGCTTTTAGAAGTAATGAATTATTGACCCACTGGACAATGTGGATGAATCTTGACGACTTTATGTTGAGTGAAGTAAGTCAATCATTAAAGTACAAATATTGCATGATATCTCTGATATGACATAAGCTTATTGAGAAGATTCACAGAGTTAGAGTCTGTAAGAAAGGTTATCAGGTGACAAAAAGGGAGTAGAATAGGGTGAGTTGATGCTCAATTTGGGCAAAACCCATGATTAGGTGGAAGGGGTAGTTGGACAGTGGAAGGGGGTGATGTTACTGCAGGGATGTGAATGGAGTCAACAGTGCTTGAATGTGAGGTGAGCAGGGTGGGATTTTGAATGGACTATCCAAGGATTTGAGGGTAGGACTGGAGGAAGAAACATGTGAACTCTGGGGATTTGTGGGTCTGTGATTGAATCTTCAATAGTGGGAAATTTTTTTTGGCAAGTATGGCAAGGGAAAGTTAATCGTGCAGCAGATTAGTGGTGGGGTGATGGGGGAAAAGGGTAAAACTGGGTTATGCTTCTACGGATTGTGAATGTGTTCACCTTGGCATAGCGTGTTGTCTCTGTGGGTGGATACTCACACAATAAACAAGAAAATATCAAACTCCCATCCTACGAGTACTTCTACATTATCAAATAGAGGGTCAAGAACATCTTAAGGACATAGGCAGTTCCCAATAAAAGGAAACAGACCAGTATATCAAGCCCTCGATACTGATGTATGTAACCATGTAATTGAAACTTAGTTGTTGCCATTGGTTCTGAGTGGAGGGAAAGGGAGAAATGAGTGGATTATGGGGCATCTTTATGGCATTCTAGTTCTGTGTGATCTTGCATTGATGGATACAGGCCATTATACCTTTTGTCAGAACCTATTAAAGTATATGGTGCAAAAGATTAACCAAAATGTAAACCACTGACCATAGTTAATAGCAATGCTTCAGTATATGTTCATTGATTGTAACAAATGTACTACACCCATGTGTGTTATAGGTAAGGGAGAATGTTTGAGGTTAGGGAGTGGGATATATGAGAATCCCCTCTATTTTCTATGTGACTTTTCTGTAACCTAAATCTTCTCAGAAAAAAAAAAGAAAACAAATAATACATTAGGGGGACATAAGAAGAAATTTTCTATATATATAAGAGGAATCAGATCTTATAGTAATAAAAGGTGCAATGCAATTTTTTTTTTAAATTTTTAATTTTCTTTTATTTTTATTTTTGTTTATTTTTTTGTGATTGTTTTTTTATCATTGTTGTTGGCTTTGTTTTTGGGGAGGTTTGGGGTTGCAGCTGCGATGGGGAGATATCTCTGGTCCAGGGTGTAGGTGGTGGAGGATGCCTCTATGGAGTGTGAATGTGTTCATGTGTCTGGGGTATTGTCTCAGGGGTGGATACCCGTGGAATAACTGACAGAATACAGAACTCTCATTCTGGTGAGTCCTGCTACATTCTCACATTGAGTGGCAAGAATCTCTGGAGTACATGGGAAGCCTCTAGCAAAGGAGGGCAGTCCAATGTACCAGGCCCTTGATTTTGATGTTTGTACTTATGAACATTGTTCTTTGGAAATCAAAACTTGGCCTAGTTATGTATATTGACTAGAATTTACCTCCTGAAAATCACCTTGCTGCTCAAATGTGGCCTCTCTCTAAGCCAAACTCAGCATATAAATTCACTGTCCTCCCCCAATGTGGGACATGACTCCTGGGGATGAGCCTCCCTGGAATTGAGGGATTAATACCAAGCACCAATTAATGATACATTGGAGAAAGACCTAGACGAATAGGGGGAAATATTGAATGCAAATAAATTTTTATGGTTAAATGTTTTCAAAGAGTGTTGAGAGGTCATTCCTGAGGTTACACTTATGCACATCTCAGGTAAACCTCACTGTCTGCAACAATAGACAGTGAATTAAGTAGTGGTGATCCTGGGGCTTTAACAACATCTACACAATGTAGGCAGAGCAGACATCAGACATCCTCAGAAATTCAGCACTCTGTTAGGGGGCCTTACCTTGGAATATATGATAACCAATCTCCTCCAATGTATCAGAGTTAGATTAATTTATAATTTTTCCTACACATGGCTGCTCTGCCCCTTGAATTTAAACCTATGATCAGCACTACCCATTAAAAATATGTCCCAGAGACTTAATCTTCTTACTGCATATATCCTGAGTGAGCCCTGAATCTCAGCAGAGTTGCAGCCAACAGCTACTTTTCAGTTCCTCGAAACAACCCAGGACAACTAACCAAAGTATGATTATGGACAATGTGCATCCTAAGAAGCAGAAAGAATCTGCAACGGTAAGCAAGACAGTCCTATCCATCTGCCCCATGGGATCTAAGCCACCTCTCAAATGGAAACAGAGTGGCATCACCATCCCAAAATCCTTAAGATAGAGGAGCAAACAAACATATAGGAGGAATGCAACTATGGGCTAAAGCAGACTTATTATTATTCTACTAATGGAAGAGCTTGTAACATCAATATGAAGACACTGGTCACCGGAGGTTCTGAGAGGAGGGAGAGGGAAGAAGAGGTGTAACATGGGGCATTTTTGAGACACTGGAAATGTCCTGCATAATATTGCAATGAAGGATACAAGCCATTATACATCTTGTCAAAACCTATAAAATTGTGAGATGCAAAGTATAAAACAATGTAAACTGTAGGCCACGTTTAGTAGCAGTGCTTCAAAATGAATTTATCAATTGTAACAAATGTACCATGCTGATGAAAGATGTTCATGGGGGTTGTGGAGGTGTGTGTGTGGGTCCCCTATATTTTAGCATAACATTAATGTGATCTAAAGCTCCTTTAAAAATTAAAAAAAT
This sequence comes from Cabassous unicinctus, assembly GCA_029593785.1. Taxonomy (NCBI): domain Eukaryota; kingdom Metazoa; phylum Chordata; class Mammalia; order Cingulata; family Chlamyphoridae; genus Cabassous; species Cabassous unicinctus. Next base: position 17,223 of record JAQZBX010006008.1, read on the forward strand.
ATTAAAAATTAAAAAATACTCTATGGGATACAGTGAAGGCAATGCTGAGGGGGAAATTTATAGCACTTAAGGCCTATATTAAAAAGAGGAAAGAGTTAAAATCAAAGATCTAACTTAACAACTGGAGAAACTAGAAAAAGAACAGCAAACACTTCCCAAAATCCAGTAGAAATAAAGAAATAACAAAGATTGGAGAAGAAATAATTGATACTGAGAACAAAAAAGCAATACAGAAAATCAACAAAATCAAAAGCTGGTTCTTTGAGAAAATCACCAAATTCGACAACCAGACTAACAAAGAAAGAAAGAGAAGATGCTAATAAATAAAAATCAGGATTAAAAGGTGGGCCATTATAACTGACCCCAAAGAAATGAAAGGATCATAATAGGATATTATGAGAAAATGTATGAGAATAAATTAGACACCCTGGATGAAATGGACAAATGCCTATGAATGCACAGTCAACATTGACTCTGCAAGAAATACAGGAACTCAAAAAACTTATCACAAGTAAAGAAATAGATCAGTCACTAAAAACCTTACAAATAAGAAAAGTCTAGGATCAGATGGCTTCACAGGTAAATCTACTAAACTTTTTTTGAAAATAATTAACACCAATCCTGTTTAAATTCTTCCCAAAAATTGCAAGGGAAAGAAAATTACCAAAAACATTTTATGAAGCCAATATCACTCTAATAACAAAGCCAGATAAATACTCCAAGGAAAGAAAATTACATACCCATACTCCAATAAACATAGATGCAAAAATTCTCTACAAAATACTGAAAAATCAAATTCAACAGCTTATATATCACAATCAAGGGGGTATAAATCCTGGTATGCAGGAGTGGTTCAAAATAAGAAAATCAATTAACATAATACACAACTTTAAGAAATTGAGGGGACAAAATATACATGATTTTCATAATTGATGCAGAAAAGGCCTTTTGACAAATCCCTCATCCTTTCTTGATAAAAACACTTTAAAAGGTAGGTATAGAAGGAAAGTTCCTCAACGTTATAAAGAATATACATGAAAATCCCACAGATAACATTGTACACAATGAGGAGAGTTTGAAAACTTTCCCTCTAAGAGCAGTAAGAAGAAAAGGATGCTACTGTCACCACTGTTATTCAACATTGTACTAGAAATTCTAACTAGAACAAATAGGCAAGAAAAAGAAATAAAAGGCATCCAAATCGGAAAAGAGGAAGCAAAACTCTCATTATTTGCAGATGACATGATGCAATATTTTGAAAATCCCTAAATACCTACAACAAAGCTATTAGAGCTAATAAAGGAGTTCAGCAAAGTGGCAAGAAACAAGATCAATACGGAAAAAATCAATAGTGTTACTTTACACTTAAAAAAGCATGCTGAGGGGAAAATCAAGAAGAAAAATGTCATTTACAATAGCAACTGAAAGATTCAAGTGTATATTTAACCCAAAATGAAAAGGATCTGTATACAGAAAACTACAAAATATTGTAAACCCTAAAATAAATTAAAGAAGACCTAAACAAATGGAAGGAAATTCCATGCCCATGGATTGGAAGACATTTTTTAAAGAAGAAATACAAATGGTGAAAAAAACACATGGTGTTGTGTCACACGGATGAAGGATGGTAGTGTGGGATGTTGTTGGAGGAGTGGGAGGTGGGGAACATGGGAATCTCTGTAATTTCTGAGTAATATTTAGGTAATCTTAGCACCTTTAAAAATACATACATATACATATATAATAACATTTATGTAAACAAATGCACATATATGCATATGTATTTATATATCATTTTACAAATATTCGTATGTATTGTGAAAAATTTGATTTTTACCCACAATAAAAAAACTAAATAAATAAATAAAAATAAAAAATAAAGAAAAAAATGTTCAACCTCACTGGATTTTAGGGAAATGCAACTCAAAGCTACAATGAGATATCATTTCACACCTACTAAAAGGGATACTATTAACAAATAGAAATGTACAAGAGGTAGAGAAGAATATGGAGAGATAAGAACAATTATTTATTTTTGGGTTTCTGTAGAATGGTACAGCCACTGTGGAGGACTGTTTGGCAGTTCCTAAAGAAGTTAAATATAGATCTACCATATGACCCAGAAATACTACTACTAGGTATATACCCAGAGGAACTGAGAGCAGTAACACAGATATCTCCACACCAATGCTCATAGCAACATTATTCACAATAGCCAAAAGATGGGAACAATGTAGATTCCATGAACTGACAAAAGGATGAACAAACTGTGGTATATACAAGCAGTGGAATGTTATTCAGCTGTAAGAAGAAATTGAACCATGAATAGTATGACAATGTAGATGACCCTGGAGGATATGTTGAGTAAAGCAAGCTAGAACAAAAGGACAAATATTGTAAGATTTCATTATTATGAACTAAATTTAATGAGCAAACATGAGTTAATAGCTAGAATATAAATCACCAGGGAATAGAATGTGTTTAGAGAACAGAAAGCTGAGGTTTAAGCTGTCCTGAATTGGTAAAAAAAATTGTTTGTAAATGTTTGTAAATAAATAGAAATAGTGAAAGCATACCATAGGTTTTGTAATTAGTGGCTCTTACATATGGGTATAATACTGGTTTTCTTGTTTGGTTGTTTTTGTTTTTGTTTTGTTTTTTGGAGTAATGAAAATGCTCATAGTGATTTAGTGATTAAAAGGATGAATGCACAACTTGGTGATTGTACTAAATGCCACTGATTTCATACTTTATATAAATTCTATGGTTTATGAAAAACAAAAATTAATAGGGTGGGTTGGGGTGAAAATACACCAAATATAAGATACGGATTATAGTTAGTAGTAATACATTAATGATGCTTTTTCATAATTTGTTACAAATGTTTCACAAAAATGCAAAGTATTCGTGATGGGGTAACATATGGGAGCACTGTTTGACGTTATGCATGGTTGTTTTGTAAGTTCACAAGTTTTACTATACACTTCATTTATATTCATGTGTGCAAGATATACTACAATAAATTGTTTTTAAAAAGTAATGGGGAGTTTAAGATGTTCGCAGATAAGCAAAGTTGAGGAAGTTCATCATATTTGAACTGCCGTAAAAGAAATGCTAAAGGAAGTTTTTTTATGTTGAAAGAAAAGGGTGGTGGTGAAGAGCCAGTGGACGACCCAGCAGTTGAGCTGCCGACTGCATTGTTTTTCTCCTGAACTTATTCTTCCGGCCGCCTTCCCTTCAGGGGTTAACTGTTTTATGGTTAGCGACACGAGCATAAGCAGGATCTTCATGGAGCTGCAGGGCTTTTTTGCTACTGAGCAGTATATTCGACAGGAAATCCAAAAAGTTGTAGACTTTAGAACAAACAGCTTGAGAGATTTTAGCACTACTGCAAAGGGTCCAACAGGTTTCTGGGTTTCAAGACATTCCAAAGAGGCGTTTGAAAGCTGGAGAACATTTTTGTACAGGAAAAACACATATAATGTCTCTGAAGACCAAGTTGCCTGATGAACAGTTCTACAGATTTCATGGGCATTGGAGGTTTATGTTGCAACACTTGGTCTTCTTGGCAGCATCTGTTGTGTATCTGGAATCAGAAACATAAGTGGCTAGAAGTGGTTACAGAAATTCTTGGGATAGAGCCAGATCAGAAGAAAGGATTTCATCTGGATGTAGAAGACTATATTTCAGGAGTTTTAATTCTTGCTAGTGAACTGTCGTGACTGTCGGTCAACAACATGATGATGGAAACAACTCGCGGCACCTCCACATCTCCACCTTCATCAGTGAGCTGAATTCTGATTTCTGCCTTCTCAATCTGAAGGACAATTAACTGAGAAAGCACTATGATGGCTTGAAGTATACGTGAACATAGTAGGAGAGTTTATCTATGATCTCTGTGGCTTCAGCAAGGAAATGGCTCTGAATGTGTAGAAAATAAATGGGAATCTTTTTCCCTGCCACTGGCTTTGTTTACCTCAGTGGTTGCCAGTGAGGGCACAGTGCCTCTTATGGCAGTTAGGGTTCCCAGTTGCTAAATACTGGCTTTATTTTCTTAACCAGTTATGTGGTGAGAGTATCAGAAGTGAAACACTTTCTTGGGGAGTAAAAAATGCCTTCACAAGGACAGAATTCTCTTTGTTGTTTCAGTGGACTTGCTCTGTAATACAGTGTATTTCAGGTCTGTCAAAAAGTATAAATGTTAATCTCTTGGTAAAGTCCTTTTGCTTACCCTGCCTGTGGATGAAGTTTGTCTTGTTTGTGATTCTTCTGCATGTGACCTTTGATGATTTCTGTTTCCCAGGTTAGATGTCCATACCCAGGTATAGCCTGGCTACAGGATAAAAAGAGATAATTAATAGGAAGGTAGCCAAGCAAATATTATATTATAATATTATATTCTTCCTTCTTTATTTTAAGTCCTATGAGTAAAATATTTTTTTTCTGCAGAAAAGTTTGTCAAAAGAAGAATTTCAAGTTCCTGGAAGTGCCCAGGTGGTTACCAAAACTGGGCATTGGGAGCACTGCCTGGATGTGCAGCAAAGGCTTGTGAGTGATGTGATCAGACACACACCGTATAACTTCCATAATCGTTTCCTTTGCCTCTTTACTGATTTTGTCTGAGACTGTTAAAGTTCTTGGCAGAAGTCATGAATTTCAGTTTTAATAAATGCATTTTATGTGAGGAGCACATTCTGCTCTTGTCACTCCATTTAAGAATTTAGAAGTGTCATTTTTATATGTATTCAACTATCTTTATTACTGGCTTGTTGTAAAACAATAAAACATTTTTCTTAATTCCGTTTGTAAAAAAGAAGAAGAAAATAAAGTACAATCAATAGCAGCTTTAAGGTCTATGAAGAAATAAAGATTTTTTGTATAGGTAACAGGGGTTACTGCAAATTTCATTATGATATTATTCATGGTATGTAACTCTACTTTTTATTTCCAACAGAATATATAATTCAATTTCCTAAAGAATAAACTTATTTCTATTTAATTGGGCATACAAAAATAGAAAGAGATAATGCATAACAACAACACCTAAAGAAGGAGAACAGAAGGATATAGGAAGAGAGATTCTTTTTTATGTTATGGAAGTTAAGTCATTACCATTTCAAACCAGTTTGTTATAGATTTAGTATGTTAAATATAAAACTGATAGTAAACCACAAATACATTATCTAAAATAAAAACAGGAAGGGAAACGACAAGGGTATCAATCAGTTTCACTAAAAATGATCAACTATACACAAAAGAAGGTGCAGTGGAGAAATGAGGGACAAAAATGTGTAACACATACAAGAAACAAAGGACAAGTGGCAAAGTAAGTCCTGCTTTGTCCATACTTACTTTGATATAAACGGATTAACTTCTCCTATCAAAAGACTCATATTGACAGAATAGATACAAAGTGTGATTCAACTATATTTTACAAGAAACTACCCATATATGCAAATATGCAAATGGAATGAAAGTGAAAGGATAAAAAAACTCTGTTCTATGCAAATAGTAACAAAAAAGATCTGGGGAGGATAAAGTAATATAAGAAAAATAGACTTTGAGTCAAAAATATTTACAAGACAAAGAAGCATAGTATATTTTAATAAAATGGTCAAACAACTCAGAAAATAAAACAATTATAAATATGTATTCACTTAATTGCAGAGTTCCAATATATAATATACAAACATTAAAATTTGAAGAAATAGCCCTACAATAATTATTGGAGACTTCCATTCACCACTTTCAATACTAGATAGAATATGTAGAGGAAAGATCAACAAGGAAACATAGGATTAGAAGGATACTACACATGAAATAGAATGAACAGTCGTATATGAAGCAACAAAATCCTATTTTGAAGCTCAGGTAAGGATGTGACAAGAAAAGAAAACTACTGGCCAATATTCTTATGAATACAGATGCAAAAGAACTCAATAAAGCACTAACAAATCAACACAAGAGTATATTAAAGGAATTGTACACCATGAGCAAGTTTTATTTATCCCAGGAATAGAAGGGTGGTTTAACTTAAGAAAATCAATCAGTGTAAATACAGCACAGTAAAAGAATGAACCAAAAACATTCATATGAACACTTCAGTGGAAGCAGAAAGACATTAGACAAAATCCAACACATTTTAGTAATAAAAATACACAGGAGAATAGCAATAAACAGTAACATCCTAAATAAGATAATGGACATATGTGAGAAACCTATGGCTACCATTGTACTCAGTGGTTAAGATCCAAAGCCTTCCCCCTGAGTTCAGGTACAATGCAAAGATGCCTGTTTTCACCTCTTGCCTTCAACATTGTACTGGAAATCCTTGCCAGAACAATTTGGAAAAAAAACAAAAAGGAATGAAAATTGGGAAGGAAGAAGTACAACTACCTGCATTTATAGATTATATGATTATTTATATAGAAATTCCAAAATAACGTAAAAGATTACTAATAGTATGAATAAAAAAAATCCTTATGTTTCCTATGGAGGGGTGCCCCTCAAGCTAGGGGCTGGATTAAGACCTGTGCAAGGTGTAAGATATGGGTCCTCTTTCATTCTTTTGAATAAGGATATCTAGTTCTCCCAGAACAATTTGTTGAAGAGACTAAGCTGTCCCACTTGAATGGATTTTACAAACTTGATAAAAATCAATTGTCAGTATTTATGAACTCTCAAATAGATTCTATTGGTCAATAAATATATATTTATGCTGCTACCATGCTCTTGTGACCACTGTAGCTTTGTAATATTCTTTAAAATCAGATAGTGTGAGTCTCCTACATCATTCTTTTGAAAATGCTTTTTCATCTTTGTGGCCAATACCCTTCCAAATAAATTTGATAATTGGCTCTGCTACTTCTCCAAAGTAGGAGTTTGGGATTTTGTTTGGGATTGCATTGAATCTCCATATCAATTTTGTTATAATTTACATATTTATGGTGTTTAATCTTCAAATGCATGGAGGCAGAATGCCCTTCCATTTATATAAGTATTTGATTTTTATTAGCAGTATTTTATAATTTTCTTTGTACAGGTCCTTTACTTCTTTGGTTAAATATATTCCTACATATTTCAGCCATTACTTCTTATTGAAAATGGAAATTTTATTCATTTCCTCCTTAAACTGCTCATTGGTAATGCATAGAAACACTGCTGGTTTTTGCATGCTGTGCTTGTAACACACCCATTTGCTGAAATCATGTATTAGCTATAGCTGCTTTGCTGTAGAGTTTCTGGGGAAGTTCAATATATACAATCAGGTCATCTGCAAATAGCAATAGTTTTAATACTTTCTTTCCAATTTTTATGATTTTTATTTCTTTTTCTGAACAAGTGCTCTAGCTTGAATTTTCAGCAATACATTGAATAACAGTGGTGACAGTAGGCATCCTTGTCTGGTTCCATATTTTAGAGGGAAAGCTTTCAGTCTTCCACCATTAAGTACAATGTTAGCTGTGGGATTTTCATATATGCCCATTATCATGTTGAGGATGTTTAGTTCTATTCTTACCTTTCATTGTGTTTTAATTAAGAATGAATGTAGGATTTTATCAAGTGCTTTTTCTGCATCAATTAAAAGATCATGTGGTTTTCCCCACCAATTTATTAATGTGGTATGTTATATTAATTGATCTTCTTATGTTGAAACACACTTGCATATCTAGGATAAAATCCACTTGATTATGTTTTTTTTAATTTAATTTTTAAAAAAGATACTTAGATTACATAAATATTACACAAAAATATAGGGATTCCCATATGCCCCACCTCTCACACCTCCCACAACCTCCCACATAAACATCCTTCATTAGTGCTGCACATTAATTGCAATTGATTAACACAACCTGGGACTTTGCCATTAAGCATGGACCATAGTTCATATTGTAGACCACATTCTCTCCCACACAGTTCTGCATGTTATATGATGTTATAAAATGGCCTGTATCTGTCATTGCAATGTCACTCAGGACAATTCCCAAGTCCAGAAAAAGCCCCTGTATTACAACTGCTTCTCCCTCTCCCTGCCCCCAGAGCCAACAGGGGCCACTGGCTCCACATCAATGTTGCAATTTCTTCCATTGCTTGAATTCCAATATGTCTATACTAGAATACCAGCAAGTCCACAGCCCTTCCACCGATCCTGAGGAGTCTGGGATGGTGATGTCCACTCCACTTCAAGTTGAGAAGGGCCTTATATCCCATGAGGAAGATGGATGGGATTATCCTTCCTGCAACTGCAGACTCTCTCCATTCCCTGGAACAGACTTTGTCCATCATCATCTCCCCGCCAGTTGTCCTAGGTGAGTCCAATGAGCTGTAGAGTAGGACTGGCTGCTCCACTGAGGTTCTGGGCCCAAGTGGTACATGGACAGTCCAAAGACTTAAGTCTCTGGATGAATATACATCTACACATTCCAGCACCAAGCATAAGTTTGAATAGAAGGAACATATGAGCCATGTACAGGAAAGATATAGTTGAATCCAATTCTGTCACCATCAGGAACACAAATTCCAAAGTAGGGCCCACTGGCAAGGCACCAAACTCCGGAGCTATCTACCCTGACATAGGACCTGTGTCTCCAGAGCCCTCAGGAACCCCACTATTTGGGGTGATATTGACTTTGGAATTCTATGAAATCCTACTAAGATGTGCGTAAGCGTTGTCTCTAGGATGATCTCCTGACTCATTTTGAAGTTTCAATTTCAAGAGCAAATATTCATAAGTCTAGTCATGAATATCAAGGGCACATCAGTGGATCATCCTCCCTTGCCAGTCACTGCCCCTGCACATGGGGGTCTGCTGCTGCTCCCTTAGAGAATGTGGCAGCTCTCTCAGAATGAGAATTCAGTATTCTCTCATTTATTGAATGATTCTCCACCCACTGTGAAAAAGCCCCATGAACATCTGAATATTTTTACGTACCTTATATTTATGGTCAGGTGAACTTCCTTCCATTTATCCGCCATCCCTGACACCCCACCCCAATGATCCTCCCCTGTCTCAGACATAGCCCTTCTGTGATCCAAAGCTTCTTCAAAGATGAAGCCATTACAATAGCTGAATACAATTATTAGGAAATTGAAATAATAATGATAAGTTTAAATGTAAGAGATAAAATACATAAAAATAAATAAAAAACTAAAAACAAAATAAAATTAAAAGTTTGGGATATTAAAAAAGTGGAAGAAAAAGTTTTGACCTTTTGCCTTTCATCACTGCAATATCTAGTGCCCAGTCTGTACTGTGGCACCTTCCCCCTCTAAATCCTCAGTGTCTCACTATTTTTCATTTTGTTTTCAAAGAAGTTTTAGGTCACAGCAAAGTCACACACAGAATACAGGAGACTCACATATACTCCAAATTCTCCCCCTTTCCTCCCCCCCATATTAATACATTTTTATATGTGGATGGTAGCATTGTTATAACCGATATACAAATAGTGAAACAGCTACTAAATATTGTCAATGGTTTACACTATGATTTACATTTCAGACAGCACACTTTATAAATTTTGATGACATTAACCATGTCCTGTGTCCATCACTATAAGGTAATGAAAAACATTTCCACTGACCACTAAATTCGCCCTGTTTGATCTATTCTGTTCCTCCCTCCCCATCTCCCCAGGACCCATGCCGACCCCCTGGCTTGATTCATTGGATGACGAGATTCATAATTACATGCAACAAGAGGTCTTGACACACTGGTTTGTCCTCCCCTATTAGGAACCGCCCTTGCTCTTGAGAGACACCTGCTTATTTCTGAACAAATCGGTCCTCCCAAAATGAAAGTCCAACAATTTCCCGTTCATTATGTGGGTCTCCACCCACTGATACAACAAATTATGACAGAATGGACACTCACACACTCCCTAGAAGCCTGCTCTAGGTGCACCTTGTCCAGAATGCCCCCCAACCAGCATCCTAAACCATTGACCCTTCCTTATCATTTTTCCATAAGAGCATTTGCACCTCTGTACTTTCAAACTCATATCCACAAATCCCCAGTGTTCACCTGATCCCTCTCTCAACCCTCCCCCAGTATTCTGGACCTTCTGACCCACCATTCCCAATCTATTCACCTGTCAACCCTGCCCCACCCAAACCAATAATATCACTATCCTCTTGTCCTATTCCTTCAATATGCAACTACATGCTATCACTTTATCATAGATTACATCCATATGGGTGATGGCTCACAACCTTCTCTTCTTTGTCTATTTCTTGTAAACCTATCATACAGACAATAGTTCTCTGAGACTGCTCAATTTCCTTAATTCATATCAGTGAGGTCATGTAATATTCATCCTTCAATACCGGGCTTGCTACACTCAATATAAGGTCTTCAAGATTCACCCGTGTTATCCTGTGTGTTAGTACTTTATTCCTTCTTAAAGCTGAGTAATATTCCATTGTATGTTTGTAACACATTTTGTTTATCCATTCATCTGCTGATGGTCACCTGGGATGATTCCATGTTTTGGAAATAGTGAACAATGCCGTTATAAACATTGGTGTGCATATATCTGTTTGTGCCTTTGCTTTCAAATCTTCAGGCTATTTAACCAGCAGTGGAATCACTGGATCATATGGAAGTTCTATATTTAGTTTTTTTGAGGAACTGTCAAACTGTCCTCCATAGTAGGTGGACCATTCTACAATCCCACCAGCAGTGGTTGAGTGTTCCCATTCCTCCACATACTCTCCAACACTTAAGGTCTGCTGCTTTTTTTAATAGCTGCCATTTTAATTGGTGTAAGATGGTATCTCATTGCAGTTTTGATTTGCTTTTCCCTAATAGTTAGCAATGTTGAGCATCTTTCCATGTGCTTTTTAGCCATTTGTATTTCTTCCTTGGAGAAATGTCTTCTCAGGTCGCTAGCCCATTTTTCAAATGGGCTGCTTGTCTTTTTATTTTCAAATGTAAGATTTCTTTATATATGCAGGATATTAGGCTCCTATCGGATATACAGTTGACAAACATTTTCCCCCTTGGGTAGGCTGCCTTTTTACTTTCTTCATAATGCCTTTGAGGTGCAGAAGTATTTAATTTTGAAGAGATCCAAATATCTATTTTTTCTTTTGCTGCCTGTGCTTTGGGTGTGAAATTCAGGAAACCATTTTCTATTACAAGGTCTTGTAGATGCCTCCCTACATTATCTTCCTAGGTCTTTAGGTTCTTAGCTCATATATTTATAACTTTGATGAACCTTGAGTTGATTTTTGTGTAAGGTGTAAGATGATGTTCCACTCTCATTGTTTTGGATATGGATATCCAGTTCTCCAAGCACCATTTGTTGAAGAGGGCATTCTCCCTCTTCTGAGTGGGCTTGGTGGCCTTGTTGAATATCAGATGACAGTATATGCAAGGATCTATATCAGAGCTCTCAAATAGGTTCCATTTTTCAGTATGTGTATCCTTGTGCGAATACCATGCATTTTTGACCACTGTAGCTTTGTAGTATGTTTCAAAGTCAGGTAGTGTGATACGTCCAACTTCATTTTTCTTTTTCAATATGTCTTTGGAAATTTGGGGCCCCTTACCCATCCAAATAATTGTTATAGTTAGTTTTTCCAATTAATTAAAAGATACAGCGTTGATGTATATTGGGATTGCTTTAAATATGTAGATTAGTTTGGGTAAGACAGACATCTTGATGATATTTAGTCTTCCTCTCCATTAACAGGGAATGTTCTTCCATTTATTTAAGTCTTCTTTGATTTCCTTTAACAGTGTTGTGTAGTTTTCTGTATATAAGTCCTTTACCTCTTTAGTTAAATTTGTTCTTAGATATTTGATAATTTTTGTTACTATTGTAAATGGTATTTTTTCTTGATTTCCTCCTCAGATTGCTAGTTACTGGTATACAGAAATGCTACTGATTTTTTAGCATTGAACTTGTAAACTGCAATTTTACTGAACTCCTTTATAAGTTCTAGAAACTTTGTTGTAGATTTCTCAAGGATTTCTATGTATAGTATCTTGCCATCTGCAAATAGTCAAATTTTTTCTTCTTCCTTTCCAATTTGAATGCCTTTTATATCTTTTTCTTCCCTCAGTGCTCAAGGAAGTACTTCTAAGACAATGCTAAATAAAAGTGGTGAAAGTGGGCATCCTTGTCTTGATAATGATCTTAAAGGGAAAGCTTTTAGGATTATACCATTGAAGACCATGTTGGCTGTGGGTTTTTCATATATACCCTTTATTATGTTCAGAAAGTTTCCTTATATTTCTATATTTTGCAGTGTTTTTATCAGGAAACAGTGCTGTATTTTGTTGAATGCTTTTTCTGCATCTACAGAAATGATATTGTGTTTTATTTCTTTCAATCTGTTTATGTGGTGTATTACATTGACTGTTTTACTTTTGTTCAACCATCCTTGCATACCCGGGATGAAACCCATTTGGTCATGGTGTGTAATTCATTTGATATGTTGTTGAATGCAATTAGCATGTATTTTGTTGAGGATTTTAACATCTAGATTCATTAGAGAGATTGGTCTGTAAATTTCCTTTCTTGTGTCATCTTTGCTTGGTTTTGGTATTAGGGTAATGCTGGCATAATAGAGTGTGTTACACAATGTTCCTTCTAATTTTATTTTTTGAAAGAGCTTAAGCAAGATTGGTGTTAGCTCTTTCCAGAATGTTTGGTAGAATTCACATGTGAAGCCATCTGGTCCTGGGCTCTTCTTTTATGGGAGGTTTTTGAAGACCAATCTATCTCTTTACTTGTAATTGGACTGTTGAGTAAATCAATTTCTTCTTTTGTCAATGTACACTGCTTGTGAGTTTCTAGGAATTTGTCCATTTTCTCTAAATTATCTTTCTTGTTCTCATATAATTTTTCAAAGTATCCTCTTATGATATTCTTTATTTCTGTGGGGACCATGGTGGTATTCCCTTCCTTATTTCTTACTTTGTGTATTTGCATCTGCTCTCTCTTTTTCTTTTTTAGTCTGGCTAAGGGTTTGTCAATTTTATTGATCTTCTCAAAGAACCAGCTTTTGCATTGTTTATTTTTTCTAGTGCTTTCTTATTTTCTATTTCATTTAGTTCTGCTCTAATCCTTGTTATTTCCTTCTTTTTACTTCTTTTGGTGTTAGTTTGTTGTTATTTTTCCAATTCTTCCAGGTGTGCAGTTAGGTCTTCAATTTTTACTCTTTCTTCTTTTTTGATATATGCATTTATGGCTATGAATTTCCCTGTCACGACAGCTTTAGCTGCATCGCATAGGTTTTGATATGCATTGTTGACATTTTCATTCGTTTCAAAGTAGTTACTGATTTCTTTTGAGATTTCCTTCTTGGCACACTGTTTGTCTAAGTGTCTGTTATTTAACTTTGCATTCTTTGTGCCTAATCTGGCTCTCTGGCCTATAGTAATATCCAATTTCATTTTATTTGTTCAGAGAATTATACTTTGTAAAATCTCAATCTTTCTGAATTCATTGAGAGTTGTTCTGCAGCCTAGCATGTGGTCTATCTTGGAGTATGATCCATGTGCACTCGAGAAGAATGTATATCCTGCTTTATTTGGTTGTAGCATTATTTATGTATGTTTTAGGTCAAGATCCTCTAATGTATTATTCAGAGGCTTTGTTTCTTTATTGATTCTCTGTCAAGATGTTTTGTCTAATGGAGTTAATGGTGTATTATAGTCCCCCAATATAATTGTAGAGGCACTTATGTCTCCACTTAGTCCTTCCAGTGTTTGCCTCATGTATTTTGAGGTGCCCTAATTTGGTGCATAAATGTTTATGATTCTTCTTTCTTCTTGAAAGAGTACCCCTTTTACTATTATATAGTGTCCATGTATGTCTCTTATAATAGTTTTGAATTTAAAGTCTATTTTGTCCGATATTAGTATAGCTACTCCCACCCTTTTATGATTGTTGTTTGCTTGTAAAATTGTTTTTGAGCCATTCACTTTCAACCTCCTTGAATCCCTGGGCTAAGGTGGGTTTCTTGTAGACAACATATAGAAGGGTCATATTTCCGTATCCATTCTGCTAATCCGTGTCTCTTGTCCGGTCAGTTTCATCTATTAACATTCAGTGCTATACTCTCAAGGAATTCCTTACATCAGTAATATTTTCTTTGGTTTTATGAATGTCATATGTTGTTTTTTTTTTCTCTTTTTTCTTTTTGGTTGTTCTTACACTCTCCTCCAAGTTGAGAGTTTCTCACTTGTTTTTTCCTTTAAAAATGTAGAACTTCCTTTAGAATTTCTTGAAGTGCAAGTTTCTTTTTTGCATACTCTGTTAATTTCAGTTTATCTGTCAGTATTTTGAAGTTGCTATCAATTTTGAATGTCACCTCTGCTGGATAAAGAATGTGTGGCTGGGAGTTTTTTTCTTTGAGTACCTTGACTATATCATACTACTGTCTTCTTGCCTCCATGGTTATAGATGAGAAATCAGCACTTAATCTTATTGTGCTTCCCTTGTATGTGGTTATAGTTCTCTTTTCTCTTGCTTTGTTCAATACTTTCTTTTTGTCTTTACTTTCTTTTTGTCTTTACCACTGGATATTTTGACAAGTATATATCTTGTAGTATGCCTGTTAGGATTTATACTATTTGTGTTGCTGTGTGCTTCCTGGAAATATATGTCCATCTTGGTCAATAGGGTTGTGAAATTTTCAGCCATTATTTCCTTCAACGTTCCTTCTGCTACCTTTCCCTTCTCTTCTCCCTCTGGGATGCCTATAATGTGTATGTTTGTGCATTTTGTGTTGTCATCTAAATCCCTAAGTCTCTGTAGGATTTTTTCTATCTTTTTATCTACCTCTTCTACTATCTGCTTGATTTCAGATGTACTTTCTTCTACATCACTAATTCTTTCTTCCGCCTGTTCAAATCTGCTGTTATGCAAATCCAGTGTCTTTTTAATTCTTGGATTGTGTCATTCTTCACCATCATATCTGTTATCTTTTATGTATGTTCACAATTTCTTCAGTATGTTCTCCCAGTGTCTTCTTAATATCCTTAATCTCTTCCCATGATATTTGTTTGGACAGCTTTGATTAGTTGTTTGATGTTCTGCATCTCTTCCTGGTTTTTAGTTTGTTTATTGAACTTGTCCATGTCTTCCTGTTTCTTAGTATGATTTGTAATTTTTTGTTGCCCTCTGGTCATCATTTATCTTGATGAGTTTATTCAGTTGATTACCTTCTGTCTCTGCTCTAGAGTTTTGTTTAGCTGATGGTTTTGTGTGTGTGTGTGCTAAGTTTTCTCTTTGACACTTTGTTCTACTTGTTCTATTTCCTTCCTGCTTTCTATATTCTATTTAAGGAAAAATATTAGGGCTAGAGAAATCAAAAGAGGTAAGGGAATAAAAGAGGATAATAAAAATAATAAGAAATGTTAGAAGGGGGGCTGTATAAGACCTAGTAAAATGAATATTTAACTCATGTAAGCACTGTAGAGTCATAGGAATAAAAAAGTGGAGTACCTACATTGAAATGGGAAACTGAATGGAGAAAAATACATAGAATATTTTAAAAAGCCAGAATGATGATGAAAGTGAGAAAAAGGAAAGAAAGGACAGAAAGATAAAAGTTAATTTAAAAAGAGAACAGATTAGACAACATAGAAATTGAAACCAGTAAAGTTGAGGACTAATAAAATAAGGTGGAATGTAAGCACCACAACAGAAATAAGAAGATAGAAAGATGAAGGAAGGAAAAGAGATAACACTCGTAGACAAACTCAGTATACACAGAAAATGGGAAACCAAGGAAGGAGAAGCCCAGCAAAGAAGAAATAACCTAGCAGCATCTAATTTAAAAAAGGTTAGGGGAGGAAAGAGGAAAGAAAAACAAGTAACAAAAAACAACAACAACTAAAAACCCCAAACAAACACCCAAGAAGCAGTCAAACAAAGCTATGGAAGAACTGTGTTCCTTCTTGGGCCTTTGTGGAGCCTCTCAGTCTGCTTGTGATCATCAATCAATTACCCTGCAGGCTTCTTTTTGCAGATTTTGAGGTGGTTTTTAACGAGTAAACTATGTTATATATATTTATATTTTTAAGTAACTTTTTTTTTTTTTGGAAAAATAAGGCACCCAAAAGAAAATAGTACAAATATAATGTCTATGTTTTCCCTGTCCTATGGTATCAGCTAGATGTTAGATATCCCTGGGGATCACCACTCTTAGAGAAGTTGGGAATTGAATCAGGGACCTCATACATTCAAGACAGAAATTCCTCCACTGAGCTACCCTTCCAACTGGGTTATCCATCTCTTCAAAACCTCTTCAGTCACTTTCCTGCAGGCATATATTACTCTCCTGGGGCAGGTGGATTCAGTAGGCTGTATAAGCAGATCCCCCTTCCCCTCTCCTCTTCAGGTTGAGTTCCTTTCAGAAATTCAAAAGGGACCCTGATGACTACTCACTGCACCTAAGTGATTTTTCAAGCCTCTTCTAGAACCCCCCCTCCTCCCACAGGACCATAAATAGGCCCTTGAAAACTTATTAAGTACTTCCCACTGCCTGACTCCCTTAGGGGAGTTTAAATTCTGATAGCCCTCAGTGTGGAACTATTAAACAGACTGACTCTGCCCTCTCTCAGGCCATGTCTCTGTATCCCAGGGTAGTTAGGTAAATCAGGCTTCCTCAACAGAGTCTCCTCTCCCCTCAGCCTGTTGCCACTTTGAGCCAGCTGGTGTACTCCCCAAAGCTTTAAGGGGATCCAGGCAACCAACCCCCAGAAAGGAAACCCCTCTCCACCCCTTGCCAGAACCCTCCCACACTCAGAGAATGCTCCCTTTCACTGGGTGGCTGGTGGGATTTGGGGCTCACCCTGGTTCTTTGTCTTGAGAGTGCGGCTTAGCCATCCATGATTTCCACGGATCTCAAAGCTCATGGTTTTATCTTGAGCAATCTATCTCCCAGTCCAGCTCCCTCCAGATCGATGCCCAAAAGGCTCCTGCTCTGTGGCTCCCAGAACAACTCTCTTGGGCTGGATCTTGTCCCCATGCAGCCATCTTTTGAGAGAAAGATGGTGAGTGCCCACTTAAATGGACACCATCTTGCCCCTAACTCTTTATTATGGGTTATAATATGTTTAATTTGCTCCTGGGTTTAATTTGCAAGCATTTTGTTAAGGTTTTGCACCTATATTTATTAGAGAAATTGTCTGTCATTTTTTTCTTGTAGCTTTATCTGCTTTTGGTATTAGGGTGAATTAGTGTTCGCTCCTCTTCTTTTTTTTTTTGGAATAGTTTAAGCAGGACTATTATTAATTTTTCTTGGAATGACTGGTAGAATTTTCCTGTGAAATCATTGGGTCCTGTGCCTTTCTTTGTTGGGAGATTTTTTTGACTGATTCAGTATTTTTACATGTAATTGGTCTGTTAAGGTCTTCTATTTCTTCTACAGTTAGTGCAGGATGCTCTTGTCTTTCTAGGAGTGTATCTATTTCATCTGAGTTGTCTAACTTACCATACAAAGTTGTTCATAGCATCATCTTATGATATTTTTTTCTGGGGTCAATATTAATGTCTTCCTATCATTTCTGATTTTATTTATTTGCATCTTCTCTATATTTTTCTTTGTCATTCTAGCTAAGGGTTTGTCAAAATTATTGATCTTCTCAAGATAACAAGATTTTGTTTTGTTAATTCTGCTGTTTTTATCTTAAGTTTTGTGTATTTCTGCTTTAATCTTTTATTTCATTACTATTGTTGCTTTTGCATTAACTTTTTGTCTTTTTCTTGCTTATTCAGGTACACAGTTAGCTATTTTAATTTGGCTCTTTCTTCATTTTTAGCATAAAACTTAGGGCTATAAATTTCCCTTTCAACATTTCCTTTGCTGCATCTAAGTTGTGATATGTTTTGTTCTTTTTCATTCCACTCAAGATACTTATTAATTTTTCTTGCAATTTCTCCTTTGACCCCTGTTCATTTGAGTGTGTGTGTTTAACCTACAAATATTTGTGAATTTTCAAGTTCTTGCCTGTTATTAATTTCCTGCTTAATTTCATTATCCTTGGAGAAAATGCTTTTCATAATTTCAATCTTTTTAAATTTACTCTGACTTGTTTTGTAAGTCAACATGTGGTCAATCTTGGAGAATTTTCCATGTGATGTGAGAAGAATGCATATCCTGCTGTTTGGGCATGAAATGTTATTTACATGTCTGTTAGATTAGTTCATTTATCATATTATTCAAGTTCTCTGTTTCCTTATCGAGCCTCTGTCTAGATGGTCTATCTATTCATGAGAGTGGTATATTGAAACCTCCAAATATTATATTATAGACATACATTTTGTCTTTGAATTTTGAAAGTGTTTGCCCTGAGTATTTTGGGATTTCATGATGAGGTGCATAAATATGTAAGATTGTTATTTCTCCCTGGTGGATAACTCCTTTTAGTGTCTTCCTTGGCTCTTATAACAGTTTTGCATTTTAAGTTTATTTTGTCTGATATTAGTATAGCTACTCCAGCTCTTTTTTTGGTTACAGTTTCCATGAACCATCTTTTTACGACTTTTCATGTTAAACCTATTTGTTTCCTTGAGTCTAAAGTAAGTCTCCTATAGAAAGCATATAGAGGGATTATACATTTTCATTCATTCTTCCAATCTACATCTTTTGACTGGGGTGTTTAATCCTTAATCTTCAATATTATTAACGTAAAGGCAGTACTTACTTCAACTTCAACCATTTTCTCCTTTGGTTTTTATATGTCATATCTTAATTTTGCCACTCTATATACTGTTTAAATTACACTTATTTGTAATTTTTGTTTCTACACTCTCTTTCTAGCCTCTCTCATTTCCTTTCCTTTCAGCCTGCTGAACGCCCTTAACATTTCTTGTAGGACAGGATTTTATTTTTTGACATTCTTTCTCACTTTATGATCCCCTGTGAATATTTAAAACTTTTCCTCATTTTCGATGGACAGTTTTGTCAGATAAAGTTTTCATGGCTTGGGCTGTATTTAGTAGTAATAGTTTGTAACAAAGATTTCATAACAATGCAAGGTTTTGGTGGTGGGGTGATGTACGTGAGCTCTGTATGATAATATTCATGTTTCTTTTGTAAGTTCATAACTTTTGCTACACTTATTGTTTACGTATGTGCATGTATGTAAGATATATTTCCATAAATTAAAAAAAGAATTCTTGCTGGCAGTTTCCTCTTTCAGGATATTAAATATATCCTACAACTAACTTCTTGTCTCCATGATTTCTGAAAAGAAATCAGCATTTACTCTTATTGTGTTCCCTTGTATATGATGGATTGCTTTTCTCTTACTGTTTTCAGGATTCTCTATTATCTTTGGCATTTGACATTATGATTAGTATGTGCCTCAGAGTAGGCCTATTAGGATTTATTCTCTTTGGAGTACATTGCACTTTTTGAACTTGTCTGGTTATGTCTTTAATAAAAGTTTGGAAATTTTTAGCCATTATTTCCTCAAATATTATTTTTGCTCCCTTTCCTGTCTCTTCTATTTCTGGGAACCTATGATGCATATGCTTGTGAGGTTCACACTGTCGTTCAATTCACTGAGAGCCTCCTCATTTTTCCCCATTCTATTCTATATCTCTTCTTCTGTCAATAAGATTTCAAATGTCCTATCTTCAGGTTTTCTGATTCTTTCTTCTGCCTATTCATGTCTGTTATTATATGTCTCCAGTGTATTTTTAATTCCATCTATTGTGCCTTTCATTCAATTAGTTTGTTATGCTTCTTTTCACATTTTCAATTCTTCTTTATGCTCACCCAATGTCTTCTAAATATCCTTTAGCTCTTTAATTGTATTTTCCTTCATCTCCTTGAGTTGATATAGATTTGTTTGTACATCTTTGATTAGTTGTTGCAAATTCAGTGTCTCCTCCAAATTTTTTATGACTTCTTTTCTTTGAAAAAAATATTCATTGATACATATTAATAAAACATACATTTCGTCCACGGTTTTTAATTGTGCATTCATCACTTCAAACATTATTAAAGTTTGGGAATCCATTCATTGGTTGATGTACACCTGGGTTGTTTCCTACTTTTAGCAATCATGAATTATGCTGCTATGAACATCGGTGTGCAGACGCCTGTTTGTGTCACTGCTGTCAGTTCTTCTGGGTATATACCCAATAGTGGTATATATCTGGGTCACGGGGCAAATCTATACCCAACTTATTTAGGAACTGCCAAACAGTCCTCCACAGTGGCTGTAGCATTCTACATTCCCACCAACAGTGAATACGTGTCCTTATCTCTCCACATTCTCTCCCAAAATTATATATCTCTGTCTTTTTAATAGTGGCCATTCTGATAGGTGTAAGATGATATCTTATTTTAACTTTGATTTGCATTTCTTTAATTGCTAGTGATTTTGAACATTTTTTCATAATTTTTTGTCATTTCTATTTCTTCTTTTCAGATGTCTATTCAAGTCTTTTGCCAATTTTTTAATGGCATCATTTGTCTTTTTAGTATTGAGTTGTATTATCTCTTTATATATCATGGATATAAACCCTTATTGGATATGTGATTTCCAAATAATTTCTTTCATTGAATCTGCTGCCTTTTCTCCCTTTTGACAAAGTTTTATGAGGTGCAAAAGTGTTTAATTTTGAGGAGGTCTCATTTATTTGTTTTTCCTTTAGTTGTTCATGCCTTTGGTGTAGATCCCACTCCAGGGCAGGCAAAACCAGAGGTCACAGCTGGGACTCAGCAGTTTAAATTTGTCCATCAAAAGCCATGATCAATACTCAGCTGTGCCCCATCCATTCTTGGGGAGGAGTTCTTCCAAATCCCTCTCTGTCTGAAGCAGTCATCAAGGGACCAGAACTGAGGCTCCTAGACTTTAGGGTGAGAGATGGAAAACAGCAACCATGGTGGAGCGAGTTACTTACAGTTTTTGTTTTACCACAGTTTCTCAGTCTCTTCATCCCCCTCTTCCCTAGATGCTGTACAGAACACCCCTGGCCTCCAGATCTCCAGGATAGTTGTTTCATACAGTTTCTGCCTGTCTACTAGCTGTTTTTGGAGGAAGTGTGAGTCCTGTAGCTCCCTATTCTACCATCTTCCCCAGAAGTCTGACTTGAGTTTCCACATTTAATTATGTAAATCTTCTAGTGATAAACAGAGGCAGGTATCAGAGTTATTGTTCTTGCACTTTGAAATGTTTACCCACTGAGGTAAAAGAATTTATTTGCTTCAGGTTTATGTAAACAATTATTTCAGCCAATGTTTGTATATGTTAGAAAATCATCAAAGCAGATATTTGATGAAAAGGAAAACATGTAAACAATAATTTAGCATAGATTGCTTTATTTTTTATCATTTTAATGATTTTTGGATGTGCCTAAAATCAACCTGTGGTTGTGAAAGGAAACAACTCATCAATATGTTTTAATTTGTCCCCAGTGTTGGTCTCCCTTCCCTGGTTTAAGTGAAGGGAGAGTCAGCATCCCCCAGAGACAGTGCAATGATACGTGTAAGGCAGTTTCTCTGTGGATGATGGTTAAATGCTGTCAGAGATGGTAGGGCAGCAAAGGGCATGTCATTGAGTTTCATTTTACATTCGGGAAAATGAACCAAATTTATTTGTAGCTTCCCCCGTTTCCATCAGTGAAGCTGTTTAAAGAAAATGGCAAGGACTCAGGTCTCCTTCATCCCATTGCACATCATTCCACTGGGTATAATTTGATTTTTTCAGTTTTATGAACTTGATTTACAACTCATTTGAGTGAAATATTGAGGTGTATGGAGGGTGTGGGTTTGGAACTAGGATATTTTTTTGAAGTCAATTGTGTACTTTGGTTTCATAGTAAGAAGGGGGGAAAATGCATCCGAGTTAGTAGGAAAAGCTTAGATTTTCATTCTGCCCAGGCCATTTGGAGCAACACCCTGGCTAAGTCGTTACCTTCTTAGAGATTATTGTAATCCCAAATGAAATGGGGTCTGGTGGTGTGAGATGAATGACCTAACAGTACTCCAGTATATATATTTCCTCCACAGGAGTCAAGTGAATAGAAATTTTTTGGCTTTGGAAATCCTTAAGAACACGGCAATGCCAAGCTGAAGAATGCCCTTTCTCCCTCTTTGTGCACCTTTCATGTCCTGTTCAACATTCCTTCCCTGAATTTAACACTTTTCTGTCAAATCTAGAGTGAGTGATTGAGGAACAATTAACCAAGATGCCCCCTGGTTGCCTCCGCTGACTTAGGTTCAGGAATGGGGAGTGATAAAATCCTTTTTATTCCTGACCTGAAGGCAATTCAAACATGCAATCTACTTATGTCTTAAATGATATGTGAATTTAAAATAAGACTTGGAAGAAGAATACTTTTATTAAATATTCAATTCAATAAATATGACAGGAAAAGCAATTCATTGAAAATTTCCAAAGTTATATTGTTGTAGGAAAAGTGGGCTCAAAGTCTGATGAGCATGAGAGGCCAATTCAGTGACAAGGCATTTTTCAAAAAGAGAAAGAGTTTATTGCAAGCTGCCAAGTACGGAGTCAGGTTTGTCTCCCCAAGTCTAAAGAGTTTAGGACTTTCATAAGATTTATGCAAAAGGAGGTGGGAACAGTGTTGTTGGCAGATATTGGTGGGACACGTTATATTTATGGTTAATAGGGAGTGTGTAAGAAAATGCCCCAAAAGCCCTTGAAGACTGGCAAAAGCTTGCTGGAACAAGCATTTGGTTATAGGTTACAACAATTGTAAATTGCTCAGCTGATATAAGATAACAAGTAAATGAATGGAAATAATGTGATATTTACAGGTAAAACTTCTGTAGTCAGCAGTTACAACCTAATGGGAAGTACAGGCCTTTTCCAAGGACACAAGGAAGGGGCCCTAAGAGGTAATGGGCTAACTAGAAGAGGTTTCATTATCTAATGGTGTATATATTTGAGTGGAAGGGAATTGTGCCATTTTTATAGATGTAACTACCAATCATTTGTTCAGGAATGAATCAATCAGTGTGTGATTAACCATTAAGGAATCCCACAATATATATGTGTTATACATAGGTAGATAGATCAATAGATATAGATAGACATAAATAAAGATGTATAATTGATATTGCATGCAGAGAATATATTTCTTTTTATATATCAGTAAATGGATATTATATGCCTTCAATTCTAAATTACTAGCAATTGAAATAAATTTTTTCATTTACTAAAATCTTGTCACTAAAAACATAAATGATATACCTATATGATATTTTCCCCTTTTAAAAACAAAAATATATGACAATTCAGTTAGCAGAAGATGAACATAATTTTATCATTCTCTAGACAATTGATTAGTGCAGGTAGGTAGACTTTTAAGTCTACTGCAAGCAAGCTAACCGAGGGTACATTCGTCTTATTGCTGATTTGGCCAGGGAGGGTGTGTGACCTGCTCATTGCTTTAAAGATGTGTTACAAGTCCTGGTTGGCTGATTGGGATACTTTGAAATCAAACCATGAAAACATACATTTTATGCTTATTTTATTATATTCTATTAAACAATAAAAAGACAACATAAAATTTCACGTTGTTTAAAAATCATTATGCGTTACTAAAACATTTTATAATGAATATCAAAATGTTCAGCTTGTAATAGAGGATATTATAAAAACACATGGCTACCCAGGAACTTCTCATATTAAATCCTAACAATAATAATTCTAAGATTCTTAATAGTTTTAGTAAGTGGGAGGTCGTATTGGACACATAATGCCAAAGACTGTTCCTCCTACTGAATATTAAAGGTAATTTATAAGGTAGGATTCAATTCATAATATACAAACACATTCCAATATTGTCTTTGACATCCAATACAGATAATATTGACAATTTTAAAACAAATATGAAATATCACAAATCTGTAGAAATTTAGATGGTAATATAATTAAAATTTTTGCTAACTAGCATGGAATTTATCACTTATTTTCCCACTCCTTGTAAGTTTCTTGATACACAGTAAGAAATAAATAATATTTTTTCTCAGTGCAAAAAAATAGTCATTTTATGAAATTTACTTTCTGATTCTCATATTTGATTTGGTTCCAGGTTTCTGAAAGAACTCCAGGAATTAATAAAATACAAATTTTCAGAGCAGTTTAAAAATTGCTCTGTCTTTACTAATTTATGTTTTTAGTGAACACACTTTGTGTAAGCACACTTTGTATCTCCCCCTTTGACTTTGTAGGTGACCACTTTTTCCTAGTGCTACAAAATCTTCACATAACTTCAAGCGTTAGGAAAAGCAACTTCACATTTATCGTGCTATGCCAAATTTATTCATAGAGATTTCCTATTGTTTTTTGTTTCTTTTATTTTAATTAAACCGTGCGCGTGGGGCAGAGTAGCTGAACAGCTGCAAGCACTTGGTCGCAGGTTTAAGCGCCCTTGGGCCATGGCCTTGGTGGTGATAATGAGTGCAAGCTGCGCTCTAGCCCCTTTTCCCTCTGAAGTTTCTCTTGGCTCCAGCTAGTAACTTGGTTTCCTGGGCTCAGCCTGCTGGCCCGCCGCTGCCACCCGCTGCCCAGGTCAGCACATCAGCAGCCTTTGGCAGGCTAAGGCAGTGATCCTCCCAGCAATGTCCAAAGCATTGGGCCCTTTTATTTTACTTAATTATGATCCCCAATTTGGCCCTTGTTCCAATGATCTCAATGTAAAGTTGACCAAAACACTCCCATCACCGGCGCTGATTTCTTTTTTTATCAGTTGATTAGACCTTGCTAGTTATTTTGATCCTTTTTTTTTTTTTTTAGTGTGTGGGGAAGTTCTTTTCTTGATTAAAGTGAGATTCTGTAGGTGGCTGCTATATCTCATTTAAGACCCTTGGGTGGGGTTACAACAGAATAAATAAAGCAGAAAACTTATGTAATATTCACATTATCTGTAGTTAATACAATAAATGTCAAAGTTATTCAAGCTAAAAACTTTCATCAAATTGAAAGTGAATGGATGGAGAGGATGTGACTCAAGCAGATGGGTGCCCAACTCCCACATGGGAATTCCCAGTTCAGTTCCTGGTGCTTCCTAAAAAAAGAAGACCAGGGGAGGCAAAGAACAGGCAGACAAGGGAGCCATCACAGGAGGAAAGTAAGTGAATGTAATATCTTTAATCTGATAGGAAACATCTTCTAAAACAAAACAAAAACAACCATTCTATTTCTGGAAGCTGAGGATATTACTATAGGACCAACTCTTATACTATAAACTCTAGAAAAGATAAATGCCTAACTGAAGACACTATAAAGCAATGATCAAATGAATAGATTACTGAGGGTGTTGATACTTGGAGGGATGGGATGTCAAGGAATGAGGTTCCCAATGTTAAATCTTGCATCCTGATGGCAGAGTTGAACTTACACCACATGAAGAAACTGCACTTATGTTATTAATATCATATTCACATTATTACTTACCTATATAAGACTTAAAGTATATATAAGACCTTTCAGTTCATAAGAAAGACTACTTGAAATATATTCAAACTGTGTACATCGATAATAAATTTTAAACAATATGGATATTGATGTAGATGATGGGCATAGATACAGATTATATAGATTTAGATATAGTTAGATATAGATATAAAACACAAACCAAAAGCTGCTGTGGCTATATTTCTGCATTTTACTTTGCTAAACTGCTCAGTTTGATACCATAAAATAGGTTGACCATTAACAATGGAAATTTATTAGTTCACAAGCTTGCAGTTTTGAGGCTGAGAAAAATATCTAAATCAAGGCATCATCAAGATATGCTTTTCCAGGAATCCTGACTGCCAGTGATCCTGGACTCTGTCATGTGACAAAGTATTTTGTCAGTATCTGCTGGTCTTCCCCTTCTTTTCCAGGTTTGATTCCTTCCAGGTTCTTGATTCTGTGGTTTTCTCTCCTTTAACTCCATATTCACCCTGTTTATAAAGGAGTCTATTAAAAGGATTAAGACTCACACTGGACCATGCCCAAATTATATCAACATATTCCATTTACACTGGTTTTATACACAGAGGAATCGATTAGCTTTAAACAAATGATGTACTGGGGTACATACAGTTTGAGGACAACAATGGCTACATTCTTATCAAAGAGTTTACACCTGAAAGCAAGATGTCTGGCTCAATATTAAGGTTATTTTGCATCATGTTAGACCAAACAATGCTAAATTTGTATTCACCTATTTTCATGGCTTCCAAACATATAATGCCTAATATGTTGTATCATAAAGGATAACTTAGAATATCCAAAATTAGACCTGGATATGTGAAAACAATTCAGCCAGTGCAATCATCATGAGACAGCCATCAGGAAAGGTATAAAAGTTTTGAACAGTGAAGTTGACTAACTCCTAATAGTGTAGAATGTGCATTCAAGTGTATGTTGAGTAGTTTGAAATCAGAAAGTGTGTGTTGTCTAATTACATTTGAATTAAACTGGAAATCAATGACAGAAAGGTACATAGTACCTCTTAGAAACATGTTGAGACTCTACGTTCCTAACATGGTAAAAATCACCGCCCCCCTTATACTATGACTGTGAAGACTGAACAGTTATTGTAGTGCTTCCTAATATGAATGCACTTTGTGCCAGGTACTAGTCTAAATGGTTACACGTAGTTAGATTTAGTCCTACCTTCAAATGGCACATGAGGGTGGACACTGTTGTTAATGTGCTAACAGGTGGAGAAACTGAGTTATCAGAGATAAAGCAATGTGATGGTGATCATCCAGCTCACAGGCCACTGTGCTGGGCTTTGGTCCCAGGCTCATATATGCTTTGGACAATTTCAGAAAGACTGTTTTGTCATCACTAGCAATACTATGCGTTTGTTTTGTCTAGTGAAAATCACTCCATTACTAAGAGGAAAACCCTCAGGATGAGCAGGAAACCTCAGTGTCCTGGGATTAGGCTGAGGCCAGGCTCTGGATCTCCTCTGCTCCTTAGTCTCTAAGATCCACAGGTATTTTACCTTAAGAGCACTGAGAATATTAAGGGAACTCTGGTTTTCTTTCTATGTGATTATCTATTTAATCTACACCATTTTCTATGTTCAAATACACTAATATATCTTATATACCAGTGCTGTTCATGGACAGATTTTACATGGTTCTTCTCCCTAACCATCCAGAACCAATTATCTCTTTGAAATTACCTCACCTATGGGCACTGGCTATTATTGGTGCCAAACCTGTGCTCCTGGGGGTTTTCTATCATGCCATTTGGAGAACCCCATTTGGGTATAAAATTTAACATGAAAGCTCTTGTTACTATAGAAAGCTTCCAGACAGGATGTCAGTCATCTCTACCAAATATGCCCGCTCATCCTTGCCCTCAGGTAAAGCATCAGTCGACCCTTGTCACAAATCTTGATGTGTCTATCCAGCATAAGTAAAAAACAAAATTAACTTTTGAGACTTTGTTGTTATTAACTCTTTTTTCTCTCTTCCTTCCCTTCCCTCCAAGAATCACCTGCATTTCTTTCTTGTACTGCTTAGTTTATTTTTTTCAGAGAAACTGTCAAGGGGACTATGATAATATATATATATGTGTGTGTGTGTGTGTGTTTGTGTGTGTGTGTGTGTGTAAATATAAAAGATACTCTCACAATTAGACAAACCTCTTCTTTTTCATTCAATGCAATTATAAACTCAGTTAAACAGTTTTAGGACAATTGATAGCTGTTCACGGAAGCAAAGAGTAAGCTGGTTGCAGCACCAAATGGAGCAGGAGCAGGAAACACTGACCAGAGAGTTGGTGCACAGAATGCTAGATCTAATTCTGATAGAATGTGTTTTACCTAAAGAGAATAAAATCAATGATTTATGTGTATTATTGCAAATCAATTAATTTCAATGACTATTTTCATATTTTCTCTTCACCCAGGACTCTGCTATGTTCATTCAGTAGTACATAGTGAATAAGTGAATCCTTGTCATAAAAATAAATGGTGCACATAACCCCTTATACTTCAGGTGTAATTCTAGGACATTCTCACAACATATCATGAAAACCATGTAAGCATTGTTCATAAATGCATTCCACAGCTTCCAGACAAATGCATGCACATAATTCACACTAAAATAACGTTAAAGATAGACATTATAAATAAATGAAAGATTGCAAGTATGTCTAAATCAGTAAAAAACAAATTAATAAATTAATTACCGAAATATGTCTTCTAATTCTTTAGGTCTTTGTAGAAAAGGCAAAAAATCATTTGCTTTTATGATTTGATGTATAAGAACACTTGTGCAATAACCTAGTTATACCAGGAGAACATTACTCTGCAAGTTATCCTCCTGCAACCTGTATAATATGTAAGAATAGTCTGAGTTTTGCAAGCTCTATTTACATGTACATAACATTTTATGTTGTCATATTTCTTTTAAAAGAAAATTGTGCCATCAAATTCAGAGTGCTGGTATTCCTTTACTTCTCAGCTTGCTTCTGAAAAAAAATTAGAGCAATATGAATTTGAGATGGAAGAAATGTAGTGCGTAACCCCCCTTTTAAAAATTTTATTATTTGTTGGTTTATTTTTTCATTAGCATTGCTAGCATTATGAGAATCTTTAATTAGTTTTAAAAATATTAAATTCAGGAAGTAGGTGTTTTTACAAATTTTATAGAAAAGGAAACTGAGAGTCAAAGATATATATGAAGCTCTACATACATACTAAATAAAAATTAGAGTCAAGATATAAAATATATCTTCTGTAGTCTGCAACATTTAACTCTGCTCTGCTGATACTTTATAAATTCAAGCTAGAAACCTACAACTGATTGATGATTGTGAAATAATAAAAAATGTTCCCTCTGTGTTCCAACTGTGGAATTCTGTTGCATTTTTGCAATATGGTAGAAGAAGACTGATATGGAATTTAGTGAGGAAAAAATTTAAGCGGTTATTTTTAAGATCTCAACTTCTGCATGAAGCTGGCTTAAATAGGTTAGAGCTTCTTTTAAATAGAGAAGTTGGCTATTTTCAATTAGATTCTTCATGCAATGCTATCAGTAGGTTTTCAGTAAACATGTTGGTATAAAACAAGAACAACATCTCCTTATTGAAGTAGTTTTTTGAAGAATTCTGAAATGAAGAGGAGCACAGAGAAAATATTTATTCTTGATATCAGGAGGTCAGTCTAAAAGTGGCAGGCATCCTGCCTTCTTACAGTTTACAGAGCTTCTCTAGATGTAGGTACATTTGTCAGGAGAAAAGGAAACACAGAGCAGGAAAGTGAAGTGCATCAACACTGAGAATTAGAGAGTGCTAAAAAATTAAGTACGAAAATGTACATTCTGTGGTTTCAAGGCAACAAGGAAAGCCATTCTCATTTTGATGGCATGAGTGAAAATATGATTCAAAGATGAAGGAACTTCAGAATAAAACATTCAGCACTTCAGGGTTAAGTAAGGATTTTGCTAAGGGTGATTAAGAAAAGGAACTTTATGAAGCAATCAGGTGTGAGTATAACAACCATTAACTATCCACAAATCAAGCAATAGCTTTCTAGAAAATCAGCTTATTCAAGTTCTGAAACACATTCAGATTTTATGGGAAAAGATAACAGTATTTGACACAAAACAGAAGAATAAATATATCACATTTAGTGGCCCTAATATTATGAATATATAAATACTTTTTCCCACAAGTAATATTTACCTCTCAAAAGTTGCAAGTGATTCTTTTGAACAAGAGAACTAAACACCAAAGTACCTGCAAAGACTACATGGAGAAGCATGAGAAATGTATGATGGTATTTAATGGGAACCATTTATTGGTCATGGAATGGATTTTAATTGATTGTAATATTTTTATAAACCCTGAATAAATAATCCCTCTGATCTCTACTCAGATTCTACAAAGTCACCACGTTATCATAAATTTTAACATTCATGGAACATCACTAATGAGACAGGGATGCATAGAAATAGCCTATATTAACTCTTTTTATTCTTCCAGGCAAAGCTTTAACTTCAAGTAGATCTATTTCATGCAAACATAGGCACAAGCTCATAAATATTATATTTTACTGCTACCCTACCCTTGAAATGAGTATAAAAAGCAGGGCAACCAAAAGGAGCAAGAGGAAACATTATGTTATGTCTTATTAAACAAAACAAATTAGAGAAAATAAAAATGGACTAATATGAGGCAATATATGAGCTTAGATTCATTCCTTCTACATGTGTATCCTCCATTTTTCTCAGGGATTATTTGTCTGACAATTCATGGCCAAGGGAAATGTTCCTAAAATGCCCAACTCCACCACAGTGACTGAATTCCTGCTCACAAGATTTTCCGATATGTGGGAGCTGAGAATCCTACATGCCCTGCTATTCCTACCGATGTACTTGTCAAGCCTGTTGGGGAATCTTCTCATTGTCACAGTGATCACCTTCATTTGGAAGTTTCACACTCCCATGTATTTCTTCCTTAGGAATCTGTCTGTCTAAGACATGTGCTACATTTCTGTCACAGTCCCCAAGGCATGTGTCATCTTCTTGCTTGACAACACAGCAATCTCTTTGGCTGGATGTGCAGCTCGGATCTTCCTTGTACTTTTGTTTGCTTACATAGAGTTGCTGTTCCTCACCATCATGGCCCTCGACTGCTATGTGGCCATCTGCCAACCCCTCCAACCCTGTGGTCATGAACCTTCAGGTCTGTGTCCAGATGACTCTGGCCTCTGTACTCAGTGGTCTGGCCTATTCAGGATTCCACACTGGCAACACATTCTGACTGCCCTTCTGTCCATCCAACATGGTCCATCAGTTCTTCTGTGACATCCCCTCTCTTCTGAAGCTCTCTTGCTTTGACACCTTAAACAATGAAATTTTAATTTTCATCTCCATGGTGGTGGTTGCTGGTGGCTGCTTTGCCTTCATCACCATGTATTAAATTCACATATTTTCTACTGTGCTCAAGTTTTCCACCAGGGACAATGGAGGAAAGACTTTTTCCACCTTTGCCCCTCACATCCTTGTGGTGACAGTCTTTCTTAGCTCAGCTGCTGTTGTGTATGTGAAGTTAACCTCGAGCTCATCCACAATTCAGGGCATGCTCACTTCTGTGTTCTATCCTATAGTCCCTCCTTTCTCGAATCCTATAATCTATAGTTTCAGAAATAAGCAGATAAAGGAAGCTGTAAAGAGAGTTATGGGGAGAAATCTTTATTCAGATAAAAGCTAAGATAATTTTTTGAACCTGAAGTTTTCAAATCATGGAAAAAATCAATTCTCAGGCAAGTGTTTTAGGGAATTCTTATTTACCTGTGATTCATTAGTGTTGCCCCATGATCAAAAAGGCAATTACTTAGAGCTGGATTTTGGTCTTGATTAGCTCCTACACTTACTTTGCATTGAAGTTGCAAAAGATCTAGGCACTAATAGCACAGCAGGTTGCAGTTTCCAGGTACACTCCCAAGTGCCCCCAGAGAGGTGTCCCTGACCCTTTCAGCAATCTTCCTTCCTGTGGTATGTGTTTAAGATTGGCAGTGCTGTTTAGACAATGTAACATTTAATAGCTGTGTATAAAAAAAACCCTAATTTTAAGAAACCAATTTTTCAGGGAAGAGGGGAGACCTGCGATGGCATCCTCTTCCAGTGGGTCTTCATGAATGCTCTGCATATTAGAGAGTGTCTTGATTCAAAGAACAGTGATTGCTGTGTGTCCTTTATTGCCCTCTTGTTTAATTTCATTTTAAAATCTCCAGAGCATTGGGCCTTGTACTAATTTTTTGTTGTTTTTATTCCAGCCAAATTAGCAGTATGAAGGAGAACAAAATGTCATAGTGGCCTAATACTTTAAGAATCTTGATACTGTAGGTTGGTGTGCAGGAGACGGACAGGCACAGGCAACATTAAATCACAAGAGGAAGCCAGGTGTTTGCTCTTATAAATAATATTTATATGATTTTATTAGAGGAGTTGTGAGCTTACAAAACAATCATGCACAACGCCAAGATCATCCAGGTTCCATGGGCAACAAGTCCTGCAGCAGTGGCAGTGCTTTGTACCTCACATACTTGTGACAGTAGGAGACAGGTGTGAAAACAATGAAGCAGAGAGGAATATACCTAATGACAACAGCTGGTTTAATTTTTGCATTCCATTTATGTTTGTTTCTCAATCCAAGTGCCCAGAAAAAATAGGAAACTTCGTCAGAGTGTCAAATTATGCCAGAAAGCAAGAAGTTCCCCTCTTTGAGGACATGCCTTAAGCTTTCCTGGTTTGTATACTTTTTGCTGTTGTATCAAGTAGAAATCTATAATAAATTCTAAAGGTCTTTCTATATGTTCACCTTCCATGCTAAGAAATGTACCTTTTTCCCTCCCAGTCATTATGCCTTCCTGTTTGTCTTTGTCCTTTTTCAAAACACTTTTTAAAAATGAATCTGGGCTTATACTACTGTTGGTGGAAAATCACAAAGGGAACTAAAAGATAGTCAGTAGCCAAGTGAAGAAAACTGTGTGATATTTTAAAATGGAATCAGTCACTACAGAACTGTGTGAGCTGAGTGACAACCAGACGAACAAAAACACATATAATGAGTGATCTAGGAGACACTTATCTCCAGATGTTGCTTTGCATATACAATTTCACATCTGTCATCTGGGTTGGATGTGTATTGGGCTTCAGTGTGAGGCTTTTAATATATATCATCAATCTAAAGTATTATATACAAGAATGAATCATGTGAGACTTGACAAGTATGTGCAAAACAAGTCTGCTTGAATTTCATCCTCTTTTTTCAATGTAATTTTACATGAAATAGAATAACCAATAGACAGTTCTCAAGAACAACTTTCTTCTTAAGTTTCAAGAATATTTTGAATACTATTATTGTACTTCCATTTTTGTTCACATACAAAAATATGTTTCTTAACTAAATTACTTGATAGCAATTGATAAAGTAGATTTTACATATTTTTAAATAACACCAATTAGCTTTAACAAAATGATGGCAAATTTGTACTCCTGCCAACAGTATTCTATTCATACACCTAATTGCCTGTATAGGATATGGTCATTTACTAATTCTTATTAAACTTATGGTCAAAACATCTCATTGCAATTTGTAATTCCATTATTCATAGTGAAGTAGAAAATTAGTTCATAACATAAAGAATTCAAATATTTTGACACTATCAGGAGGTAGGAACAAAGTTTTATTAAAATGAAAAATGATAATGAAGGAAACACAAATTCATAGGAACAATGAAGGTAATCAGAAATGTTAAATAAGAAGGTTAATAAAAGAAACACCACAAATATATACATATCTATCTTTTTGAAGTAATATAAACATTGTCTGAAAGGATGATAGCACAAGTCTATGATGAAACTGATAGCAACTGAGTACACATGTTTGATGGGTTGTACAAGGCATGGAACTGTATAGCACAGTGAACCATGTAGTCAGTGATAGACTGTGGTTAATAGTACAAATATGAGCACATTCTCTCCTGAGCTATAACAAATGTACAATATTAATACATAGTGCTAACAATAAGGAAGTTTATGGAAAAATACACCAAGTGTTACCTGTGGGCCATAGTTAGAAGTAATATTTTGATGACATTTTTTCATAATCTTTAACAAATTTTCCACAGCATTGCAAGGTGAATGTGGAAGGATGATATATAGGATTTCTGCACATTATGCATGATTCTTTTGTAAGCTCACAACTACTTTAATAAAAAATTTTTTTTAAAAATCCTACATTTCCACAAAAATAAAACAAAGTACCAAATTAAAATATCAATAAAGGACTTTAGCAGACATTTCTCCAAAGAATATATACAAATGGTCAATAAACACATGAAAATATGTTCAATGTGATTAGCCGTTTAAGAACTGCAAATCAAAAATCACAGTGAGATACCCCTTTACGATGACTCAGATGGCTATTATATAAAACGTGAAAAATGACAAGTTTTGATGAAACTGTTGAGAAATTGGAATATTTTACATTGTTGGTTGTAAAGCAAAATGGTATAACTACTGAGGAAAACAGTTCAGTGTTTTCTCAACAAACTAAACAAAGAATTCCATATGATGTGGTACTTCCATTTCTAGATATGTACCCCAAAATCTGAAAACAGGAAACATATACTTGTATATCAAAGTTTATAGAAGCATTTTTTGCAATAGCCAAACGTTAAAAAGGACTCATGTACCTCAACAGATAAATAGATAAACAATAGACTATCATTATTCCTCTTTAAAAGGAATGTAAACAAATGCACATATATGCATATGTATTATATATCATTTTACAAATAAAATAAATAAATAAAAAAATAAAAAAAATAAAATAAAATAAAATAAAATATTAAAAAAAAAAGAATCTATTATTGTCTGACGAAAAAAATAAATAAATAAAATAAAAGGAATGAAATTTGATGAATGGATCTTGAAAACATTATACTAAGCAAAATAATCCAGACAAAAAGCAAAATTAGTGGATATTTCCATTTATATAAAATATATAGGATAAGATCATTCATAGAGACAGAAAGCAGATTTGAGGTTACCAGGGAATGGCAGGAGGGGGGCGATGGAAATTATTGTTTAATGGGGAGAGAAGTCTATTTAGAATGATGAAAAATTTTGGTAAAATATACTGGTGATGGTAGCACACCTTGTATATTTAATTAATATCCTAAACTATAATACTTAAAAATGCATAAATGGCAAATAAAAGTAAGTTAAAATAAAGAAATTGAGAATAAAGTTCCCTTTACATTAGCACTAAAGGAAATTGATAGTTCAGAAATTATCACATATATTTATGCATAATTATCCTCCACAAGGGACCCAAGACAAGTCAGTTGGTAAAATGCTCACCTTTTTTTAACAAACAGGGCTGGAACAACCGGATATCTAAAGGCAAGCAAAAGAATTTGGTCTCTGTTATCACATTAAATCCAAAAATTAACTTAAAATGGGTTATAATCCTATTGGTAAGGGATACAACTATAAAAATGTTAGATAAATTGTAAGACCAATATCTTATGACGATATATTAAGCATAGGATTCTTAGATATAACACCATAAGCATAAAAACATAGAAATTTTGAGTAAAACAAAAATAAAACTTTCATGGACAAATGACATTACCAACAATATGACAAAGCACCTTATCAAATGGTATAATATATTGCAGGTCATATCTAGAATATAGTTCAATCTAAGGTACACTGGCACTGAATTTGCATACATATAATAATCTTATACAACTCAATGATAATTTTTAACATAACTGATGTTCTGTTAACTTCACTCTAGTGTATCTGTGTTCATATTTTGTAAAAACAGTCATATATGCAATATCACCCATATTCATATTTTACATGAGGTTTCACTCTGTTATATATCCCAAGGTATGTTTTTTAACTTTCCTTCTAGTAATACATATGCTAGTCTTATGTATTACTTAGTCTTTCCCTCACAACCACTGTCATACCCATAGAATATCTCTGCTAGTCACAAAAAGCATGATATGCTATCACCATTAACATTCATTTCCAAAGATTTACAAACAACATTTTAAGCAATTGTGCACAGATTATCTCTCAGCTTTCCATTCACTACCATCTTTCTATTTTCTGGTAACTTATATTCTATTTATTAATTCCATGAGTTTACATAATATATATAGTCCATGATAGCACAATCATATAGTATTTGTCCTTTTGTGTCTGGCTTACTTCACTCAATATAATGTCCTCCAGGTTCATCCATGTTGTCATATGTTTCATGACTTCATTTCTCCTTATTGTTGGATAATATTCCATTGTGTGTATACTCCATAATTTTTTTATCCATTTATCAGTTGATGGACACCTAGGTCGTTTCTGACTTTTGACGATTGTAAATTATACCACTGTGAACATCAGTGGACAGATGTCTATTCATGTCACTGCTCTCAGTTCTTCTGAAAATATACCTAGAAATGGTACTTCTGGGTCACATGGCATGCCTATATTCAGCTTACTTTGGAACTGCCAAATTTGCTCCACAATGGCTGTACCATTCTACATTCCCAAAAACAGTGAAAAATTGTTCCTATCTTTCTACATCCTCTCCAACATTTACATTTTTCTGACATTTTTATAGTGGCAATTTAATTGGTGTGCAATGATAACTCATTGTAATTTTCATCCCCATTTCCCTAATCATTAGTGATATTGAACATTTTTTTCATGTGCTTCTTTGCAATTTGTACTTCTTCCTTGGACAACTGTCTTTTCAAGTCATTTGCCCATTTTTTAATTGGGTAGTTTGTTTTTTGTTGCTGAGCTGTATGATCTCCATATATATCATGGATACTAAACCTTTGAGGACATGTGATTGCCAAATACTTTCTACCATTGAGTCAACTGCTGTTTCAGGCTTTCATTTTTAATAATAATTTTTTTAAAAAAATTTAAAAGAAACTTAGATTACATAAATGTTCACAAAAATTATAGGGATTTCCATATGCCCCACCTCCCACACCTCCCACAACCTCCCACATAAGCATCCTTCATTAGTGTGGCACATCACCTGCAATGAATATACAGGTGCTTTGCCACTAAGCATGTACCATATTCACATTGTAGACCACACTCTTTCCCATACAGTCCTGCATGTTATATGATGATATAAAATGGCCTATATTGATCATGGCAATGTCACTCAGGATAATTCCCAAGTTCTGAAAAAACCCCTGTATTACAACTGGTTTCCCTCTCCTGGCCCCCAAAGTGTCCAGTGGCCACTGGTTCCACATTAATGTGGTAATTTCTTCCATTGCTTGAATCACAATATGTCTATAACAGAACACCAGTAAGTCCATTCTAGTCCATAGATCTTCCCCCAATCCTGAGGAGTCTGGGATGGTGACGTCCACTCCACCTCCAAGTAAGAGGGGGCTTATATCCCATGGATGAGATGGATGGGATTATCCTGCCTGCAGCTGCAGACACTCTCCATTCCCTGGGATGGTCGTTGCCCATCATCAGCTCCCCACCAGGTGTCCTGGGTAAGTCCATTGAGCTGTAGAGTAGGAGTTGCAGCTCCACCAAGATTCTGGGCCCAGCTGGCACATGGACAGCTCAAAGAATCCAGTCTCTGGAAATACACCTACAAATTCCAGCACCACATATAGGTTTGAATAGAAGGGACAGATGGACCATGTGAATGGAAGACATATTTGAGTCCAACTCTGTCACTCTCAGCAACACAGATTCCAAAGTATAGCCCACTGACAAGGCACCAAACTCTGAAGCTATCCACCCTGATATAGGACGTGAGTGTCTCCACAGCCCTCAGGAGCCCCTTTATT